>CM061062.1:192384910-192440211 GCA_030762895.1 Sophora flavescens | reverse complement strand
TAAATGCAACGATTAAATTTTATTTATATTTGCGACCGATATTAATTCGGTCGCTAAATGGCTCGTAAAAAAATTAAAATAGAGCGTGTTAGTGACCAATTTTAAATCGGTCGCTAAATTTACGAATTCAAATTTCAAATTAACCCATGTAGCGACTGATTTAGCAACCGAATTATTTGATCGCTAAAAATAAAACCCCTAAATCGCGATCTTCTTCCTCTCTTCCCCCATTTCTCTATTTTCTTCTCTTCTCTCTCACGCGCAGCAGCTCCTTTATCCACAGACCTTCGCTCTCTCCGACGGCCTCCAAGCTCCGGCCGCGCCACCACCATCACCACCACAACATCACCACCATAAGTTCTCTATTGCTTTGTGTCTCTTTCTCATTCTCTCTTGCTCTCTTCCTCTCTATCTAATTTCTCTCTTTCTCTGTCCAGCGCACCTCCGGTGAGCCACCATTACGCAACCCCCGGTGAGCCACCACTGCTCCACTTCCTCATCCCCTTGATGCGTCTCAGTTCATCACTAAGGAGGTAAAATTATCATCCCTCATTCCTCATATTTAAGGTTTGTTGTATTGCTACTGTGATGGGATGGGTCATAGTGTCTAGTGTTTTGTGTAGGTTAAAATTTCCATTCATTCAATGCTTTTGTGATTGTCTATTTTATGTTGATGCCAATTCATGATTTGTATTTTAGATGATAACAAGAATACAGAATAGAAATAGATAGGCTTTGGATGTGGTTTGTTTGATGCTGGGAATAAAGGGTTCAAGGATTTTATAGTGAAAGGGACAGCATCACCAAGGACATAGTTGATGATGGGGCTGTGAACATTCCCTTATGCAAAACTGATGAGTGTGATTTCACCTCATATTTAATGTACATTTTTGCATGCATTTTCATATAGTTTAGGCAATTTTTATTTCAATTTTGTTAGTTTTTACCTTAGAACGGGTAAGGCGGTTTTGTGGTGTTGTTTTGCAGAAATTAAGGATAAAATGCTCAGGATCAACCATGATGGAGTTTGGATGAAGATAGAGCTTGGAAAGTGAAGAAAATGAGCCAAACAGAGCCCATCATGGCCCAGCTGTGATGACAATCATGGCGTAGCCGTGATGACCATCACGGCCATGATCAAGCAAAACTGGAAAGAAAAGAAGGCAAAAGTCAGAACTGGTCACGGCCTAGCCGTGATGACCATCACGGCCGTGACACGTTAGCTGAACCAGACCCTCAACAGGCAGAACCGATCACGACCTAGCCGTGATGAGTGTCACGGCCATGACAAACCAAAAATTGAAAGGCATCAGGGGCAGAACAAGAGAGGACCAGACTTTTACCCTAAGGCGACTTTGACCCTAAAAAGACATCTTCTCTGAGCCAGGGGGCTGCTGTGACGGTTGTGGAAAGCTTCCATGGAGTTTCTTCTCTCCCTTGTCTCTATTGTTTTGGTTTTGGCTTTCTCTATGATTATGAGTAGCTAAATTCCCTTTTTGTTGGGATTAGATGTAGCTAAACTGAATCTCATGTATTTGCCTTGATTGATTAACCTATGTTTATGCTTCTTATTAGTGTTTGATTCCTATGCTTAATGCTTTTTGTGGTCTGATCATCCATGAATCGTTCTGAGATTCGATTTGCAATGGGGACGTTCTTATCATTTCTTGATCTGGAATTAATCACCTAGTAAACCTTGCATCTAGGAATGGATTTTGGTTTATTAGTAATCGTGTAATCCCTACTCTTAATGCAAATTCACTAATTAGGCCACCTAAGGAATTAGGGTTTAATTAGGGGATTTAGGCTCTTGTCATCTAAGGAATTAGGACTTGAGTAATCTTGTGGGTTGATTTTAATATTTGAAGTATAAACTGGATTGGTGGTCTTAGTATTGCATGAGGCAAAGGTTTAGTGAAGTTTAATCCCAACATCTTCCATCATATTTAAAAATCCCCTTTTCGCATTTCAAGTGTTTGATAAAAATCCAAAAAGAATTTGTTCCTTTTATTTTGTTTATTTTAATCCTTGTTTGGATTGGTATTTAATATTGAGCTCCCTTCCATCCAAATATCTGCTTAGATAGTAGTTGATTTGTTACGTGCTAGTACTTGTCTCAGTCCTCGTGGGAACGATATCCCTCTTACCTCTTTATTACTTGTACGACTGGGTATACTTGCCTAGATTCCTCAACAAGTTTTTGGCACCGTTGCCAGGGACTTGAGTTTCAATATTAGCATACCCATTTCGATTACTAATTTAAGCACAGTTTTATTTTTTTTCTGTTTTATTATCTGTTTCTCTTTACTGTCATTGAGTGCTAACATTCTTGGTCTCTAGGCTTTTGTGCATGCGAGGTACTGTCCCAGCTGACCAACTTCTCTACGATCCTGAAATAGAAAAAGCAGCTAGGAAGAATCGGAGTCAAGCAAGACAGCGGAAGTTATTAGAGCAACAAGAAAGAGAACAATAGACCTCCACTGCACAAGTTCATCAAGAACCACTTGAGATGGCAGGCAATGGTGAGGGTGTTCCACGGAGGACACTTGGGGATTATGCCAATACAAATGTCAATCGGCATGTCACTAGCATAGTGAGACCTCCAATGAACTCCAACAATTTTGAAATCAAGCCGGCTCTCCTGAATATGATGCAACAAAATCAATTTGCCGGGATGGAGAAGGAGGATCCTAATAATCATGTCTCCAACTTCATTGAGTTATGTGATACGGTGAAGATAAATGGTGCTACCGATGATGCAATTCGCCTAAGGTTGTTTCCTTTCTCTATAAGAGATAGAGCCAAGGCTTGGCTCCAATCTCAACCAAAGGGGAGCATCACTACATGGGTTGACTTAGAGTCTAAATTTCTTGCAAGGTTCTTCCCCGCCTTAAGATTTGTGAAGACATGGGGTGATATCACAAGCTTTGCTCAACAAGAGGGTGAGACTCTTCATGACACATGGGAAAGGTTCAAAGACTTGCTCTGAAGATGTCCAAATCATGGGTTTGATGATCTTGTCCAAATGCAAACATTTTGCAATGGATTGAGGCCGTCAACCAAGCTTATGTTGGATGCCTCAGCTGGAGGTTCCATGAACACAAAGACACCGGAGGAAGCATTGACTTTGATAGAAGCTATGGCATCTAATGACTATCTGATGCATCATGACCGAGGTACCACATCAAGAAAGGGAGTGTTGGAGTTAGATTCACAAACTGCACTTTTGGCTCAAAATAAGCTTATGACACAACAACTTGAGTCCATTACCAAGCAACTAGCTCAACTTGCACAACAACTCCAAACCATTCAAGGGACAACCATGCCACCTCAACAGGTAATGATATGTGATTTTTGTGGAGGAGATCATGATAATGGAAATTGTGAGGCCACACATAGTTCCCACGAGGAAGCTAATTATATGGGGAACTATGGGCGGCAAGGTAAAAACCAATATTCCAACAATTACAACCAAGGGTGGAGCAATCAACCAAGTTTTGGTTGGAAACAAGATGCCGGACAAGCAGGCAAGCCACATCCCACACAACCGCTTCAAGACCGGACTTCTATCTTGGAGAACACCCTCAATCAATTCATGCAAATGTCCATGTCAAACCAGAAAAACACCGATGCTGCCATAAAAAATTTGGAGGTTCAAGTTGGACAAATTGCAAAGCACCGAGCGGAACAATCTAGCGGCAGTTTTTCAGGTAATACCCAAATAAATCCTAAAGAGCATTGTAAGGCTATTGTTTTGAGGAGTGGTAAAAGTCTTGAGAAAGTGAGCGGTGAGCCTTTGTTGAAAAATAAGAGAGTTGCTGAAAAAACCGAGTTGAGTGCTGAAAAAAGAGCGGAAAATGAGGAAAAAGGCAAAGAGGTTGTAATAGAGGAAGAAGAAAAAGATAGTGAAAAAGACAAGAGAGAAAAGTTAGTGGATGAAAATTCAATTTTGAGGAGTAAAAGTCAGATTTTGAAAGATGGAGACAAGCCTCAAGAGATCCTTTCTTACGTAAAGTTGCCATATCCTCACTTAAGCAAGAAGAAGGAGAAGGAAGAGCAATTTGCCAAATTTTTTGACATCTTTAAGAGGTTACAAATCAACATACCCTTTGCTGAAGCACTAGAGCAAATGCCAACTTATGCAAAGTTCATGAAGGAGTTACTTATGAAGAAAAGAAGGTTTAAAGAAGGTGAGATTGTTGCCTTGATGGAAGAATGTAGTATGATACTTCAAAGGAAGCTACCTCCAAAGCTTAAAGATCCTGGTAGTATTACAATCCCTTGCACAATTGGGAGTGTTGCTATTGGGAAGGCCTTGTGTGACTTGGGGGCGAGTATCAATTTGATGCCGCTTTCAATCTTGAACAAGCTTGGAGGTGGTGATCAAGTGAAACCAACAAGGATGGCATTGCAACTAGCCGATAGATCAGTCAAGCATCCTTTTGGTATTATGGAAGATGTTTTGGTTAAAGTGGATAAGTTTATCCTCCCAGCAGATTTTGTGATATTAGACATGGAGGAGGATGCAGAAGTTCCATTTATATTAGGGAGACCTTTTCTAGCAACTGGTCGTGCTTTGATAGATGTACAAAAAGGCCAACTTTGACTCAGAGTGCAAGATGAAGAGGTTACTTTCAATGTATTTGAAGCTATGCATCGCCCGAGTGATGAAGAGAATTGTTTCCGCATGGACATTGTGGATGTAATGGCTAATGAAGTCTTTGCACATCAACACCACTCCTCTACTCTTGAGAAGGTAATTATGAATTCTATTGAAAATCTTGATGAGAAAGAGGAGAAGGAAATAGAGGAGTGTTTGTGTGATTTGGAAGCTCAACCCAATCAACTTTCTGTCAATACTAAGAAAGAAGAGCTCAAAAAGGATGAAGTCCAAGAGAAGCTCAAGTTAGAGCTTAAACCTCTACCTCCCCACTTGAAATATGTGTTTCTTGGTGAGAATGATGAAAATCCTGTCATAGTGAGCAATGTATTGTCCAAATTGGAAGAGGATAAACTTGTAAGGGGGCTTAGAGAGCATAAAACAGCTATTGGATGGTCCATCTTAGATTTGAAAGGTATCATCCCTACATTTTGTATGCACAAGATTATGATGGAGCCTGAATTTAAACCGGTGGTCCAACCGTAAAGGAGGCTCAACCCTACAATGAAAGAAGTGGTAAGGAAGGAGATGCTGAAACTCCTTGAAGCCGGAATGATATATCCGATTTTCGATAGTGCTTGGGTGAGTCTGGTACAAGTAGTTCCCAAGAAAGGTGGCATGATCGTCGTGAACAACGAGAAGAATGAGTTAATCCCAACTAGAACGGTCACCGGTTGGCGAATGTGTATAGATTACCGGAAGCTAAATCAAGCTACTAGGAAAGATCACTTCCCACTTCCATTTATGGGCCAAATGTTGGAGAGGTTGGCCGGGCAAGCTTATTATTGTTTCTTGGATGGTTATTCGGGCTATAACCAAATTGCGGTTAACCCGGAAGACCAAGAGAAAACTGCCTTCACATGTCCTTTTGGTGTTTTTGCCTATCGGAAGATGCCTTTCGGTCTTTGTAATACGCCTGCAACATTTCAAAGGTGCATGCTTTCCATTTTCTCTGATATGGTAGAAAAATACATTGAAGTTTTTATGGATGATTTTTCTGTTTTCAGTTCCTCTTATGATAATTGCTTGTCTAACCTTGCTGCTGTGTTAAAGAGGTGCATGGACACCAATTTAGTCTTAAATTGGGAGAAGTGTCATTTTATGGTGCAGGAAGGCATTGTGCTTGGGCACAAGATTTCAGCTAAGGGGATCGAGGTGGATAAATCCAAGATTGATGTAATTGAGAAACTACCTCCACCAGTGAATGTCAAGGGTGTGAGCAGTTTTCTTGGGCATGCAGGCTTTTACCGACGGTTCATCAAAGACTTCTCAAAGATAGCCAAGCCGTTGTGTAGCCTTTTGAACAAGGACACACATTTGTGTTTGATACTGCTTGTCTTACTTCTTTTCAGATTTTGAAAGAAAAGTTGATCACCGCTCCCATTCTTGTTGCACCCAACTGGGAGTCACCATTTGAATTAATGTGTGATGCCAGTGACTACGCAATTGGGGCAGTTTTGGGATAGTGAAGGGAAAAGTTTTTCCATTCCATTCACTATGCTAGCAAGGTTCTCAATGAGAACCAAATAAATTATGCAACAACTGAAAAAGAGTTGCTAGCCATAGTGTTTGAATTGGAAAAATTTCGTTCACACTTGATTGGGTCTCAAGTCACTATTTTTACTGATCATGCTGCAATTAAATATTTATTGACTAAGTTAGATTCAAAACCAAGACTCATAAGGTGGATTTTATTGTTGCAGGAATTTGACTTAGTCATTAAGGACAAAAAGGGTAGCGAAAATATGGTGGCTGACCACTTATCTCGGTTGGTGAATGAAGAGGTTACTGCAAAAGAAAAGGGCATTCGGGATGAGTTCCCAGACGAGGCCTTATTTCTAGTGCATGAGAGACCATGGTTTGCCGACATGGCAAATTTCAAGGCAGCCAACATTGTTCCAGAGCACCTCACTTGGCAACAAAAGAAAAAATTCTTTCGGGATGCCAACCATTTCATGTGGGATGACCCATATTTGTTCAAGATTGTACCGGATGGCTTATGGAGGAGGTGTGTTAGTCAAGAGGAAGCGAAAAGTATTTTGTGACATTGCCATAACTCTCCATATGGTGGACATTACAATGAGGATAGGACAGCTGCAAAGGTCCTCCAATCTGGGCTCTTTTGGCCCTCAATCTTCAAGGACTCTTACAATCATGTGAAGAGTTGTGACAAGTGCCAAAGGACCGGGAACATATCTAAAAGGGATGAGATGCCACTGCAAAACATATTGGAGGTTGAAGCATTTGATTGTTGTGGCATAGATTTTATGGGTCCACTTCCACCTTCATTCTCCAATCAATATATCTTGGTGGCGGTGGACTATGTTTCTAAATGGGTGGAAGCCGTTGCAACATCGAAGAATGATGCGCAAACAGTGATTAAGTTCATCAAAAAGAACATTTTTGCCCGGTTCGGTGTCTCAAGGGTCCTTATAAGTGATGGGGGATCTCACTTCTGCAACTCGCAACTGAAAAATGTGTTGACCAAGTATTATGTGAGGCATAAGGTGGCACCTCCATATCATCTGCAAACAAATGGGCAAGTGGAGGTCTCTAACCGGGAGATTAAGCGAATTCTGGAAAAAACTGTGGCCACTTCAAGAAAAGATTGGGCAAAGAAGCTTGACGATACCTTGTGGGCTTACCGGACTGCATTAAAAACTTCTTTGGGGTTATCTCTGTTTCAGATGGTATATGGGAAGGCATGTCATCTACCCGTAGAGTTGGAGCATCGAGCCTTTTGGGCATTGAAGTTCTTGAATTTTGATGCCACTTTGGCGGGTGAGAAAAGAGTCCATCAGCTGCATGAATTAGAGGAGATGCGCCTTAATGCATATGAGAATGCAGCTATTTACAAGCAGCGAGTCAAGACTTATCATGACAAGAAGATTGTGATGATGAAAGCATTTCAGCCGGGACAACAAGTTTTATTATTCAATTCCCGGCTGAGATTGTTTCCGGGTAAATTGAAGTCTAAGTGGTCGGGACTGTTCATTGTCAAAGAAGTCTCATCTCATGGATCTATAAAAGTGGAGGATCCTACTTCAAAAAGGACCTTCAAAGTCAATGGTCAAAGGCTCAAGGCCTACTTGGGTGGTGACACCGAGAGATTGACCACAGCTGTTGGCCTTCGTGATCCTTGAGATCACCGGCACGTCAAGCTAGTGACGTTAAAGAAGCGCTTATTGGGAGGCAACCCAAGTTTTCTTTTCCTTTTCCATTTGTTTTTGATTTTAACTCTTGAATAATTTGAGAAGATCAAGAGGAAAAAGATCATAAATTAATAGATGTGTTAAGTGTTTTCAGGGTAAGAAGGAAGGAGAAGCAAAAAGGGCCGGGACAAACAAAGTCAACAACCATCACGCCCAGGCCGTGACAGAGGTCACGGCCGTGATGAGCTAACCATAAAGACCAGAAAGGATCACGGCTCAGTCGTGATACCCATCACAAGCGTGATGAGAGGACCCTGAAGATCAGAGAGCATCACGGCCTAGCAGTGATGGAGGTCACGGCCGTGACAGGCCAGCTCCTATGGACCAGAATTGGTCACGGCCTAGCCGTGATGAGCATCACGGCCGTGACACATTTTTCATGCAATCTCTTTTACTAGGCATGTGAGCCAGCACCCGCTACCGCCTCGGTGAATTGTTCCATTTTTCTCCTCTCTCCAACTTGATTATTTACATTGGGGACAATGTAAGTTCTTAAGCTTGGGGTAGGGGTATTTTTGCAAATTTTTGAATTTTTGCATTTTTCATGTTGCATTCATATAGGCATAGTTTTGCATGATCACATGATTAGATTGCCCCTTGCTTAGAATATGCATCCAATTGTGAGAACTTAGTACCAATTAAATTGAGATAGTGAACTTTTGAACCCATTTTTTTTTATTCTTGTGATAAGGCTACAAATAAAAATGCTTGAGATGATCTTTGATAGTTGATAATTAGCATGTGGTTCTGTAGATTTGTGTTTCTCATTGATTCTTGAACTACTAAATGTGAGATTTTTGAGCCAAAAAAGGGGTACTCACTAAATCTACCCCATTCTTTGAAATAGAGTGTTTTATTCCTCTTGGATTGTATTCTCTAGAACTTGACTTGAAACCGTTTTGAAGCTTAAAAATTTTTGAAAACATTTTTGAAAATGATTGAGGCACTAGGTATTCTTCCGGCCTTCTGAGCTTTGATTGACTAAATGCTACCCCTTAGTTGCCCAATTTTGAGCTTGAAAGAATAAAAATACTTTTCTTGATACCTTGAATTACTTCGATGAATAATGCTTGGTATGGCACCTTTTAAAGTATTACAAAAAGGGTAAAAAGGTAGTTGAAAAAGTATGGGATGAGAAAATCAGAAAATATTTCTCTTGAATTGAAAATCTCCCCTTCTCTAAAAAAATATATGTAAATATATATATATATGTATGTATGTATGTATGTATGTATATATATATATATATATATATATATATATATATATATATTTATATATATATATATATATATAGAGAGAGAGAGAGAGAGAGAGAAGGGGATGACAAAAGGAAGTGAGAAATAAAATAAAAAGAAAGAAAGAAAGGTGGAAAAATGAATTAAAACCCAAAAAGGTATTTTAGAAGGTGTCATGCTTTGCAATGCTTGATATTTTGTTTAGCCTTCTTGAAATTTCCTTTCCTTGATTTCCCCACCTAACGATTAATCCCATGGCCCCGTTACAACCAAAGTAAAAGACCTCTTGATTCTTATGTGTTTTCATTAATAAAGTAGAGATTTGGTTAATAGTCAAGCTTATGGTCGAATTCATTCCTTGAGGAAATTGAGCGAATTGTCATATATCCTTACACACTTGAGTGAGGTGAGAAAGAGTGCCCGAATCAGTAAGAATATGAGTCTAGGAAACCTAAGCTTCTAATTGGACTTGAAATTGATTGTCTCTTGGTGAATTATTTGAAAATGCCTGTTATTTGGATTAGTCACTCGGGTTCTTGGTTTACTATCCATGCTCTGATTATTTATATCTCCTGGCCTTAGTGATTGCTTGAGGACAAGCAAAGACTTAAGCTTGGGGTGATTTGATGAGTGTGATTTCACCTCATATTTCATGTACATTTTTGCATGCATTTTCATATAGTTTAGGCAATTTTTATTTCAATTTTGTTAGTTTTTACCTTGGAACGGCTAAGGTGGTTTTGTGGTGTTGTTTTGAAGAAATTAAGGATAAAATGCTCAGGATCAACCATGATGGAGCTTTGATGAAGATAGAGCTTGGAAAGTGAAGAAAATGAACCAAACAGATCCCATCACGGCCCAGCCGTGATGACCATCACAGCCATGATCAAGCAAAACTGGAAAGAAAAGAAGGCAAAAGTCAGAACTGGTCACGGCCTAGTCGTGATGCCCATCACGGTCGTGACACGTCAGCTGAACCAGACCCTCAATAGGCAGAACCGATCACGGCCTAGCCATGATGAGTGTCATGGTCGTGACAAACAAAAAATTGAAAGCGCGCCCAAGGCAGAACCCATCACGGCCTGGCCGTGATGGCCATCACGGCCGTGACGCGCGTTATTTGAATCCAATTCTATAAATAAGGCATCAGGTGCAAAACAAGAGGGGACCAGACTTTTACCCTAAGGCGACTTTTACCCTAAAAGACATCTTCTCTAAGCCAGGGGGCTGCTGTGACAGCTGTGGAAAACTTCCATGGAGTTTCTTCTCTCCCTTGTCTCTATTGTTTTGGTTTTGGCTTTCTCTATGATTATGAGTAGCTAAAATCCCTTTTTGTTGGGATTAGATGTAGCTAAACCGAATCTTATGTATTTGCCTTGATTGATTAATCTATGTTTATGCTTCTTATTAGTGTTTGATTCCTATGCTTAATGCTTTTTGTGGTCTGATCATCCATGAATCGTTCTGAGATTTGATTTGCAATGGGGACGTTCTTATCATTTCTTGATCTGGAATTAATCACCTAGCAAACATTGCATCTAGGAATGGATTTTGGTTTATTAGTAATCGTGTAATCCCTACTCTTAATGCAAATTCACTAATTAGGCCACCTAAGGAATTAGGGTTTAATTAGGGGATTTAGGCTCTTGTCATCTAAGGAATTAGGACTTGAGTAATCTTGTGGGTTGATTTTAATATTTGAAGTATAAACTGGATTGGTGGTCTTAGTATTGCATGAGGCAAAGGTTTAGTGAAGTTTAATCCCAACATCTTCCATCATATTTAAAAAATCCCCTTCTCGCATTCCAAGTGTTTGATAAAAATCCAAAAAGTATTTGTTCCTTTTATTTTGTTTATTTTAATCCTTGTTTGGCTTGGTATTTAATATTGAGCTCCCTTCCATCCAAATATCTGCTTAGATAGTAGTTGATTTGTTACGTGCTAGTACTTGTCTCAGTCCTCGTGGGAACGATATCCCTCTTACCTCTTTATTACTTGTACGACTGGGTATACTTGTCTATATTTGTCAACAAAAACACATGTATATAGTTTCCGATTCTTTGTTTTGATTGATTTTGTTTCTTATAGATGGTACTTGAATCAGATACAATGTGGTAATGTGCATCAGTTTTATTCAATTATGGTTGTGTGACTATATGTTGTAAGTTGTTTATGTAGGTTTTATTGTAATCCCCTGTTGAATAATTTCACTAAGAGGTATATAACACTTTAATGCTGGAAACTTTGTTATGGGTTGTTGGTATGGTTCATAATAAGTACATGTTTGACAAGGCATTGACACAATTGAGAAAAATTAATATTAAGGCAACAGATTGTTTGTTGGCTTGTAAGAGACCTAAAAAGTTGTGGATGAGACTCACAAATGATCCTAAGTATAAATCAAACCATGTAACTAACAATGTATATAAATCATGGAATATAAAGTTGGCTAGTGATTATAAGAATAAAAGCATTTTGTTAATGCTAGAGTCCATGACTACCATGACATGGTCTTATTAAACCGTATCTGTTGAGATGTCTAAGTCACATGTGAATTGAATTTAATCACTTATTTTTGAACAGACTGTTGAATTTAATCACTTGTAGCACTCATCGATCTTTGTCACTATTTATCACTCTTTGCTGGGAGCTGAGGTAAGTTAACTGGATCTTTATTATGCCTTAATTTGTGTGGTATCTGTAATGTGTAATGTGAAGTTATGTTGTTTGTTAGTGGAGAGCGGAGCTCGATAGGATTTGTGTGCTGATAATTTAATGTTTATGCATGTGTTTACCAATATGTGTTGTTTGTTAGTGGAGAGCAGAGCTCAATAGGATGTGATCCAGTCCGAAAGGCTAGATGCTGGTTGTGTGCTGATAATTTAGAAATTATGCATGTGTTTGACAATTATGTGTTACTTGTTAGTGGAGAGCAGAGCTCAATAGGATATTTGCTACAATATTTTATCTAAGTTTGTATTGATTTACGTTGCAATATATAAGCTCAACTATATTTATAGGTTACTGGTTTTATTTTCTGTTAGAGTTAATTATTAATTTACGAAAGCCTTAGTTTCCTCTTTGAGATTCAATATTAATGAGCATGCGTACCTTCTCAGGGTACGCATGCTTATTGTATTGAATCTTGAATTATCCAAGTGGAACAGTTTGGGAAAAAACCTTTTTCACACTCGTACAATAGTCATTTCAGTGTTCAAATGCCTTATATACTTGTTGAAATCTCGGTCTGATGCATCTCCTTTTGTTCTCCTGGTACATACTTGATCGTGGTGATTCTCACCATGCTCGAGTCGTGTACTTGGAGACCGATGGGAAATGCTACCGAAATTTTGTTAAGTATAAGGTATTTGAATAAGAGAATAACTATTATTAGTCGAGTGTGGTAAAGGTTTCTTCTCGAATGGGATAGGTTCATACCTTGTCATAAGAACGAGATTGATGGAGTTATTGGAATGCACCGTAATATATAAGTGTTATTGTAGGGTTGGTCAGGCTATTTAATTGCCAGCAATGGATATTCCGGAGAATCGGAAATAGATGTATCGTAGGTTGGATCGGAATAAACGTCTTAGGGAAGAGTATAGAGTTGGAGTGGGTGAGTTTATAGAGTTTGTTGTTAGCCAGGAGAGATTTATACGGCTGAGCGGTGATCATTTGAGATGTCCTTGTAAAAGATGCAAGTGTCAATCTTTCAAAAGTGTGGATGGAGTTGTAGCCGATCTTTATGAGAAGGGTTTCATGCCTGATTACTATTGGTGGAGTAACCATGGTGAGACGTTGATTGATTTAAACCCGATTGTGTTTGAAGGTTCGTACTATGGAAGTGGTGACCGGAGGGAAGAATTGAATCCATACGAGCAGATGATAATGGATCATGCTAGACCATCGGTTGGTGTTGTACTAGAAGAAGATGGGGGAGAATATGGTGGAATGGGTTCCCAATACATAGAGGAGAATCCGAATCCCGAAGCTCAAAGATTCTATGATATGCTGAGTACTGCACGATCTCCATTGTGGGAAGGATGTCGGGAGTACACGGAGTTGTCGATGTGCATGGAATGGTTGAGTATCAAATCTGACTACAATATGCAAGAAGGCTGTTTTAATCGCCTCACCAGGTTAGTGTCCAAGGCGTTGCCAGAAGACAATCGGATGCCTACTAGTTTTTATCATGCTAAGAAGTCTGTGGAAAATTTGGGTCTGGGGTGTTTGAAAATTGATTGTTGCCCGAATGGATGTATGTTGTACTGTATGGATGATTCAGCAGAAAGCATAACATGTTGTTGATTTTGTTGTGCGGATCGGTATAAGACAACCACTAGGATGAGCATTGAGAAGAAGAGGTCGCTAAAAAAGATGTGGTACTTTCCGCTCGTGCCAAGACTTATAAGATTGTACTCTTCGATGGCCACTGCAGCTCACATGAGATGGCATAGTGAGCATGAGAGGGAGCAAGATGTCTTGTGTCATCCATCTGATGGAGAAGCTTGGAAGCATTTTGATAGTGTTCATATGGCATTTTCGCAGGACCCTCGGAATGTCTGATTGGGGTTATCTACTGATGGATTTAATCCTTTTGGGTAGTATGGAAAAGCATACTCTTGTTGGTCGGTTATCCTGACTCCGTACAATCTTCCCCCGGGGATGTGCATGAAGCGGGAGTTTATGTTCCTAACAGTCATAATTCCGGGTCCGTCTAATCCAAAAGGTAAGATTGATGTGTACTTACAGCCGCTGATAGATGAGTTGACGATGCTGTGGAATGATGGTGTGTTGACATATGACGTATCTTTGAGGCAGAATTTCATCATGAAAGCAGCTTTGATGTGGACGATCAATGACTTTCCCGCCTATGGGATGATGTCGGGTTGGATGACCGCGGGGAAGCTTGGATGCCCAATATGTATGGAGCGATCGAAGGCATTCATGCTTAAAAACAGTCAGAAGATATCATATTTTGATTGTCATCGTCAATTCCTTCCAGAAGATCATCCTTATAGGTGGAACAAGAATGCATTCAAGAAGCGTTGTGAGGAGACAACACTGCCACGTTTGACTGGTCCTAATGTATGGCGCAGAGTACAGTACTTACCGCTCGTCCATGAATCCCAAGGAGAACATATTCCTGATTATGACGTCAACCATAATTGGACAAAACAAAGTATATTTTGGAGGTTACCGTATTGGAGGACGCAGCTACTCCATCACAACATTGATGTCATGCATACTGAGAGGAATGTGTTTTTGAATGTGTTTGACACTGTGATGGACATCAAGGGGAGGACAAAGGATACAAACAAAGCCCGATTGGATCTGACTGAAATTTGTAATCAGAAGGAGCTTGAGTTGCAGGACGGTGGTCGTGGCAGACTTATCAAACCGAAGGCAAGTTATACATTAAGCAAAACACAAAGTGGTCGTCTGTAAGTGGGTTAAAGAACTAAAGTTACCAGATGGGTATGCTTCCAATATGGGTAGATGTGTTGACATTAAGGAAGCAAAGTTACATGGAATGAAGAGTCATGATTGCCACGTGTTCATGCAACGGTTGCTTCCAATTGCGTTCGATGCATTACCGAAGCAAATTTGGAACCCACTTGTTGAGCTTAGCCACTTTTTCAGGGAGCTTAAATCGACAACACTAAATGTGAATCTATTAAAGGATATGGAAGTCAAGATACCCGTTTTGTTATGTAAGCTGGAGCAAATCTTCCCGCGGAGTTTCTTTGATTCCATGGAGCACCTGCCAGTTCATCTACCTTACGAAGCAAGAGTTGGTGGCCCAGTCCAATACCGCTGGATGTGTCCATTTGAGAGGTAAACAACATCAACTATTTTAATTAATACATATGAAATTCACGAACACGAAATCGTAGTTTAGCTTTCCCTAAAACTAGTAATTATTTGTATGTATCCCTCTTTAATAGGTTCTTGCACTCCCTTAAACACAAAGTCAAGAACAAGGCACGAGTGGAGGGTTCCATTTGTGAAGCATACTTAGTAGAGGAGACTTCCACTTTTGCCTCTTATTACTATCCGGACGAAGTTAACACGAGAAGGACAAGGATGCCTAGAAACGTTGATTCGGGCGAAGGAAGTTCAACTAGTCCTCCTATATCAATATTCAACTATCCAGGCAGATTTAGTGGCAAATCAAAAGGATATTTCTTGGAGAAGCGTGACATTAATGCTGCTCATCTGTATATCCTTCAAAATTGTGAAGAGGTGGCGCCATATTTAGAGTAAGTTTCTACAATGTCTTTTATAAGTTCAATTGACATTTATGATTATTAATCGTCCTGCTGTTAATCTCCCATATGTAGGATGTACAGCAATTTTCTAAGGGATCTCCAAACTGACATTTCAAACGATCAGGTTGATCGAGAAATTACTTCTCACTTTGCTACGTGGTTCAGTAAATATGTAGGTTAAGCATCTTCATTTGTTGCAACACATTTTATCTCCTTAAATATATTGCATGTATAAGAATAATATAATATTTGATTAGGTACTAGATCCAGAAAACAATGTTCAAAATCCATTGTTGACAAATTTGGCATGGGGGCCTAACAGATGGGTTACATCATGGAATACTTACATTGTAAATGGATATAAATTTAACACAAAAACATGGAATGAAGGAATGCAGTCGTGTAACTATAGTGTTTGTGTGCGAGCCACTGATGGCAATGTAGAGGATGATTTCTATGGGGTTCTAACTGACATCCTTGAACTCGATTATACCGGTTTCCCCGTAATGAAGTTAGTTATCTTCAAGTGTGATTGGTTTAATCCTACTCTTGACGTAGGGACAAAAATCGATAAAAAATATGGTATTATTCAAGTTAGGCTGTCTCGAAGGTATAATAAGGTGTACGACCCATTCATTTTTTCACAACAGGCAGATCAGTGTTGGGAATTTGCGTATAAAAAAAATAACGCAGCGGAAAAATTCCCATCGAAGGATCCTTGCGAATGCTCACGATTCATGGTTAGAAGATTTACCTCTTGAAGCGATGACAGTTGATTAAAATCGTCTATCACGAACACCGCACGAACGATGTCTCTAAGGTATCCACACGAGCAGATTCCGTGAACATCCAACGTCACGAACCCGGAGCGTCTCTGTCTCACAGTGCTAGCTTCGAAAACCGAGACCTGCTACTCACTCTCACTCTCTATGTGCGGCTAAGGTAAAACAAAACCGTGTATGAACAATAGCTTAAGTGGTCTACTTATAGCAGCACCTCCTTAAGTGAGTTAGTGAGCGGCGTTTGACCTAAGCCCCATGTACTATGCGCTAGGCCCAATAGAAAAGTACAACTCTCCTTTTAATGCTTCTTTTAATCCGCTCTTATGTGTGTGACCCTATAGGTTCCCAAAACGTTAGTAGTAATATTAAATCCCATTTAATATTACAAACAGTGATATCTATCTAGCAATACATCACTGCTACCTAAGTAGTGAGAAAGTCAGTGATTTGACGAAACCTTTCTGTGACAAATATTCATGTGCATTATTATCCCTTTGTCCATATATCTATATTAAACACAAGACATGTAATGTGTCACCCTTGTATGGTTCAATATCATGTTCCCTGATACCCGAGTAGACTTAACAACAAATGAGGTCAATATCTTATATTGACTCATTTCAGCACGGCCATGCATTTTACAGTCTCACTCTATCAGGGCCCACATGATATTACTCTCGTTATGTAGGAGGGACAAATTCCATCTAGGTCACTCACATCCCTCTGCATGGCTCGTGGTATGCCCAATGTCCGTCTTTATAATCATCCTATTACAGATGACGTTTGACGATATTAAAGCACACGACTCCTCATGTAGGGATCGTAGCGATTTCAGGTCAAAGAATTGCATACACCATTGTCACTATGAGAACTACTTATGACACTCACACAACGCTCCATGCAGTGTTCTCATGGTGGGTCAATCCAGTACATCATTACTCTAATGTGTACCTAAGTAGCGACTCGATATCTCATATCCATGACCCGTGAGATATGGTCATCAGTCTGCACACATAATAGTCTCAATGTATTATTATTGTCCTTATTAATAAAATACTTGACTACGGATATTTAAGAATAGGATTTCATTGTTCAATAGTGTCTCTCGATCAAGTCATATACTTGATATTCTATTAAACTGAAATTTCTATTCTAAGGACTTTATTATGTTTAAACAAGTAACACAATAAACTGGAATGCCTCATATCATATCATATCATATATATATATAATAGCAAGATACAAATGTAAGTCTGAGAAATACACTGGCCTCTAGGGCTTACACCAACAATCAGGTTTATTACTCGCCATATCCCGAAGGACATCAAGGCTGGTTGGGTGTTATTAAGATAAAGGCTCGCGGTATAATTACTGATAATGTAATCAACCAGCCTGAAAAAGATGCTCCGTACCAAGATGATAAGTTTTCAAGACCCCACGTACCGTTGCAAATTACGCCGAACATTATTGTTAATTCTCTGGCGGACATTTCCGGAAATGGGGAAGAAGTTGAAATAGAGTTAATGGATCAATCCGAGTTGGACGCATCTAGCGAAGGCACATTCAGATCAAGTGAGACTGATAAGAGTGAGGGTGAATTTAGTGACGGAGATTCTACTTAGGTAATTTATTTATGTCATAATTCATTGTGTAAATGTCATTCTACTTAGGTAATTTATTTTTGTATTATTTACACTGTTGTGTAATCATCTTTTCATTTTTTACACAGATGGTAGATTCCTCTAGAGGTAGGGGTCGTCGTGGAGGTCGTGGCAGAGGTCGTGCTGTGAGAGTCCCTTCGTCGGCCGACCCACAGCCTTCAGATCGAGACCACCCTACCAGCACCTCTGTGGACGGGACACCTCAGGGTGATGAAGTTGCACCCCCTACCCAGCCTCATGTGGTCTGGACACAGGCTGCACCCTCATCATCCACACCTATGACAGGACCATCATCATCATCGGGACAGGAGAGTCGTGGTCCATCCGACAGGAGGATTCTTCTTATCCCCAGGGGGGATAACGAGTAAGCTAATTTAATTTTTTAAAATATATAAAGTATAGTTAATTTCTATTTACTTGTTTTTATTTATTTATTTATAATATTTATTAATGCTCTAATTTTGCTGCAGTCTTCTGCCCGCGAAGGGCCCTTCTGATTCGATATCGAAGATCCTGGGACGCAAGTTTGAAGGTCCATGGCCTACATGGAAGGCCATCCTAGGGGGCCATAGGGATCAGTTGTTTCAAGAGTTTAAGGTAACAATTTATTAAGTTATTTAAATTAAATTTACATTATATATATATATATATATATATATATATATATATATATATATATACACACACACACACACACACACACGAATTTCCTAACAACTGTAAGTTTCAGAAAGAGTATAGGTGGGATGTAGCTTTAGAGGGTTTTGTCAAGGACATATTTGAGCATAAAGGCTCACTGGTCATGAAGAATCTGACGAACAAGCTGAGGAAGGGTAAGAATAAGGGGAAGTGGGTGGATCCTGAGATCAGGAGGCAGCTGGACCAAGATCTTGGGCTACGAGAAGTTCCAGGAGATCCAGGCCACGGCTCGCGTGTCGAGCTTCGATGGTGGCGCATGTGCTTGGGCCGTGGTCTAAATCAGCCGCCGCCCACTACGACAAGCTGGTAATACATTAAACTTTTGACTTATTATACTATTTAATTAGTTTTCATTTTTAATTATTCTTATGAATTTAAGATTATATTTTTCTGTGCAGAAAGCACAGAAGCAGCGGGCCCCCACTGCTATGGAGTTGGTGGAGAGGATGAAGAAGTTGAAGTTGGGGACATGGGTCAACGACAAGGCCCGTAACTATGCTGTAAGCAAAAAAACAATTTAGTGTTTACTTGTAATTTATTATAAATGATTTATTAATATTGATTATAATTTTAACTAAATCTCTTCAATTATACTTTGTAGGTGGGCCTCAACGAGAATAAGGACGATGCCATATCACGTGCCTCACAGTCACAAGATGAGGCCTTGACTGGTGATGGGCCCAGCTCTCCTATCTCCGTTGACGATAATGCCATTTATTTGGAGGTCGTCGGGGGCAGGAACAAGAAAGGGAACGTGTATGGCCTCGGACACTTGGGAGGCGAGTTTATCGCTTCATCATCCGGCACGCCTGCTCCTTCCTATGCCGATACCGTCCCTCAGGAGCAGTTCAACCAAATGCCGGACACCATCACACAGCTGAACGCGGAGCTTCGGGAGAAGAGCGAGTGAGAGCAGCAGATGGCGAACCAGATTGCACAGTTGACTGAGGCACACCAACAGCTGATGCAGACGAGCATCGAGTAGGGCCAGACACTGCAGCTGGTGTTGGAGCAGATGAGGATCCATACTCCAGTTGCTCAGGATGATGCTCTGACGGTTGTGCCACCTGTTGTCGCTCCTCGATTCCCCGCCCGCGCTATCGATGTCATTCTGGCAGAGGGACGATCGAGATAGCGAGGCGTCGGTGGAATGCGGATGCTGAGGATGATTGGATTCCTCCACCTCCCCCTCATCATGACTGATTTTTTTTTCCATATTTTTTACTTTAAACGATTTTTGTACGACACTTTGGATTATTATTTTTTATATATATTCATTATTTCTTATGATTGTATATTTCATTAGTAATTTGGTGTTTTTATTAGTCTTTTTGCTAAACTTTAAAGAAAAACAGAAAAAATTTATTATTTTAAAAATTAAATTTAAAATTTTTTTAATAAAAGCCAGTGTAGCGACCGAATTAGAAACCAATAATTCGGTCGCTAAACTTTAGTTACCATTAACAGATTGTGGTCTAGCGACCGAAAATCGGTCGCTACAAATGGTTACCCAAACAATGCGACCAACCGTGTAGTGACCGCTTTTTATTATTTAGCGACTGAAATTACGGTCTCCATTTAGCGACCGAATTATTATTTCGGTCTCTAAAAGCTTAGCGACCAGGTTATCAGCCACCACCATGAATCGGTTGCTAATTCGGTCGCTAACTTAAATAGCGACCGAATTAGAAAGTTTAGCGACCGAATATGCCGGTCGCTAAATAGTTCTTTTTTTGTAGTGTCAGTCGATTTAACTCGAAGGTGCACGTGTGGCATGCGGCATTGACCATTGAGGCACGTTCACGTGAGGCATTCAGGCATGTTCACGACCTGCATTCAGGTGCGTGCTTGTGAGTGAGCCTTGAAGAGCGTGCGACAGGTTGGCTAGCATGTATTTGTCAGCCTGATTGGTTCGACCGCGACCAGTTCAACCGATTTAACCCGGTTCGATCATGATTTGATGATGTCAGGACCGGTTTAGTGTTGTGATTTCATGAATGCGGAGAATCCAAATCAACTTTGTAATGATAAAGATTATTTTTTTTTGACAAATAATGATAAAGATTATTAAAATTCTACATTACGTAAAAGGACCTAAATATTAGTAAGCCAATGATAAAACTGATATATAAATGCGGGCGAGGTATCGCTTTTTATTCATGTGTGCTTTTTCACAATATGGTATAAAGTTAAGTAAAATCCAGGGTAGAAAATCTCCCTTCAAAAGGTATACATTAGGCCCAAAAAAAAAACAGTATCTTAAATGTTGATGGAGATCATCTATCCTAAAATAATGTTTCATTCTCTATCTATCTACTTAGATTTTACCATATCATTTAAAAATAATATATTTATAATAAATAACTAGTATTTTTGTACCCGTGTTCTATTATCATTAATAACTTGAATAAATTGTGTCTCTATATATATGAAACTTTTTTTTCCTTTATCCCAAATTAAGTCCACTGTGTCAAGCATTTTCTTGACTTATTTCACACATTGCTTTCAATATTTCCTTCTCACCCATAACGGTAGTACTCATTCATCTCCAAGGCTTTTTATTTATAGATAGAAGTGATCAGTAAAAACCTTGAAACAATTTTATCTATAATTTGAGTGCAAAGAATTGAATATTATTTTAATTTTAAAATGATATTACAATACGTAATGTAACACTATGTGTTAAGTGTTCATCTTTGATTATAATGATCAACTAATCCTCTAAAATCATGTGGTGCTGACACGTGTCACTTTATTAGAAAATCATCAATTCTCCTTATTAATTAGTATAGACATAGATTTATTATTTAAAATAGAAAAAAAAGGCAAGGATGTAGAAAAAAATAGATTATAAAAAATGAATAGATCTACCTCTATTTATGTTAGTTCAGAGATTGTCGTGTTTGACTCCCAAAACATTGTACTTTTATCGGTTTGTAAATATTTTAAAACAAAAAATAATATAAATTTTAGAAAATAAAAAAATTTCATCACTAGACATATGACTTGCACCATTGTGCTACACTAAAATCAGCATTTCTCCTTATTAATTAGTATAGATATAGATTTATTATTTAAAATAGAAAAAATAAAGGCAAAATGATATAGAAAAAAATACAAATTATGAATAGATCAACCTCTATTTATGTCAATACAAATATTAGAAAAATAAAAAAGTAAATTAGAAAAAAAATCGGAAAATATTAAAAAAATAGAAAAGTATATAAAAAAATATTTAAAAATAGGAAAATAACAATTAGAAAAAAATATTCAAACAAATTAGAAAAATAAAATTAATTAGAAAACAAAAGAAATTTTAAAAAAATCCATTATAAAATAAACATTTCAAAAAAACTAAATTAAAAAAATTTAATTCGGGAAAAAAATTTACAAAAAAATTATAAAGAATATATGTTAAATAAATAAATAAATTTAAATAATCCATCAGTAGACAACTCCTTTTACTATTATAGGAACGATAGAAGAAAAGTTGTTAATTGAAAAAGTGATATACATATTGAATACTAAAATATATATAAAAATTAAAATATAGTAATTGGTTTGGTTCAAAAATAATCGAATTAATGACCATTGGGTTTGGTTCAATTCGGAGTTGTAAAAAAATAATTTTTTTTAAAAATATTATAAAGAATATATGTTTAAAAAATAATTAAATAAATTTAAATAATCCAAAATAATCCACCAGTTGACAACTCCTTCTACTGTTATAGGAATAGAAGAAGAAAAGTTGTTTATTGATAAAGTTATATAAATATTGAATATTAAAATATAGTAATTGGTTCGGTTGCAAAATAACCGAATTAATGACCATTGAGTTTGGTTTGATTCGGAGTCGTGCACAAAAAAGAAAAAAAGGAACCAATTTAATTGGTTGTTTCAGATTATAAAATTGATCGAATTATTGGTTCGAGTCATACGATCCTAAACTTTTTCGAAAAACACGGTAGCTTTGCTACCTTTCATGGCTAAAAATATTTAAAAACAAACAAAAATTATAAACTTTAAAAAGTCAATAACAATATCCGAACCAATTAAATTGGTGTGGTTTGATTCGATTCGAACCGGAAAATATTAATATATATATATATATATATATATACAAATAAATAAAAAAAATATAAAATTATATATACATTAAAAAAGCTTTTCACTGTCAGTTTATACAAATAAATTAAAAAAAAAGTATTAGCAAAAAAAATTATTAGGAACTTTTTAAAAAAAATTATGGAAAACTTAAAAAAATAACAATAATTATAAAAAATAATTATAAAAAATATTTTAAAAGGAAAAAGTAAATTAAAAAAAATTAAACGAAAAAAATTAGAAAGAAAATTATGAAAATAAAAATTAGGAAAAAATAGATTTAAAAAAGTTAGAAAAATAAAATTAATTTAAGAAATATAAATTAATTAAAAATATATATATTTAAAAAAATTAAAAAATTTGCAAAAAAAATATGTTTTAATAAATTATGAAAAAAATTATGAAAAAAATTAGAAAAAAGTATATAAAAAATATTTATAAAAATTAGGCAAATAATAATTAGAAAAATTATTCAAAAAAATTAGAAAAATAAAATTAATTAGAACACAAAAAATATTATAAAAAAATCATTTAAAAAAAAGTAAATTAGAAAAAAACTAATTCGGGAAAAAAATAATTTTTTAAAAAAATATTATAAAGAATATATGTTTAAAAAATAAATGAATAGATTTAAATAATCTAAAATAATCCACCGGTTGACAATTCATTCTTCTGTTACAGGAACTGTAAAAGAAAAGTCGTTAATTGATATAGTGATATACATATTAATATTAAAATATGTTTAAATATTAAAATATAGTAATTGGTTTGGTTCCAAAATAACCGAATTAATGACCATTAGTGTTCCTGCCGAGATCCGGTTTACCGGAACCTCGCCGTGGTGATTCCGGTTTAGGATTTGGCTTGACAGAATTCGGTGATTCCGGTCCTACGTATCCCGAAGGGAATCAAAGCCGGACGTAGTTCTTGATTCGACCCTTGGCCGTGGTGATCTCGATCTCTTAATTTTGTATCGGACGAATACTAGGGAGCAAGGACTCTCTGATAGTCTCTTGGTCGGCACTAGTTTCTCTAATACGCTTAAGAGAGTCACCTCTGTTCAGTGAAAAGTGAGTCTCTTATGAGGGGTACTCCTCCTTTTAGAATAGGACTCCCCTATCTCTTAGAGGTCTGATTTATCTCTTAATATCTTTTAGAGATTTGATTTATCTCTCAATATCTCTTTTGAGATATGATTCCCTAATTTAAGGGATATTATCCCTTTTAACCAGATAAGGTTATTTTAGATAATATCAGAATTTAATATCAATATCTTATTTCTTTAATTAAGTGATCTTAGATTTATTGTCTTTAATTCCCAGACTGGGCCGGGTACTTGAGCTCGGTGGCCGGGTAAGTAACCTCGGCCAGTACACAAGTCCCCCCAAGCTTTGAGCTGATGAAGTGTAAAAGCTTTCACGATGTTAGCCGAGCTCAGGAACTCGGTTTCATTTTTTGACTTTTAGGCGAGGTGAGGCCCTTGACCGAGCTTCACATTCTGCCTATATATATACATCCTCCAACTCGGTGAGCGGTTCGGGTGACCGAGCTCATGTCACTCTGCATCTCGGCTCATACACAAGCCCCCCAAGCTTCGAGCCAACGGCGTGGAAGCTTTTCTATTGGAGCCGAGGTTAGCCGCGGTGGAGGTTATTAATTGCTTTGTGCTGACGCCATACCTTCTCGATCCTTGAGATGGAAAAGAAACGTTACCTGGTGTGACACGTGGCCCTCGTGGTATTGTTCCCGAGATTTATGGATTGCGGCGTGCTCCTTGGCGTGCCCCTAGTTTCCGTGAGAGTGGTTTAATACCCTGACCTTACCGCCACGTGTGGCCTTCCCATTTGGTTGGCGAATTCGGTCAGAGATACGAGGGGACGTTTCCCTGTTCTCGCCCAACAACCCTCATTAATGCAAAGGGGAGGTGTTGCTCTCGTCTTTCATAAGTTAGGGCGAGGCCATAGGACTTTGTGCTTCCGTGAACCCTAGACCTCTTTATCGTGCCATTTCTAACCCGAGCGTTTATACTTTCCTTCTGCTGCAGGTACGCCCTATTCCTCTCTTTCAAGTTCCCTGACTTTTGCTTTCGTGATTACTCCTCCATGGAATCTTCATTTGAGGTATCTCAGGATGTCTCTTCTGGGGTTCAGGTTGTAGGACCTGAAATCCGTTTGATTGGGGGTTCTCCCCATTCTTCCTCATCCTCTTCTCATGGTGGTGGCGGAGCCGCTGGTGGCTCTTCCTCCTCCGACGGGAACAGCTCAGCCACTGCTGATGCGGTTCCCATTCCCAAACGTCGTAGGCGTACTACCAGAGTGCCCAGGGTGCCATACCTAGATATTGTTATTCCTGGGTATTTCTGGGTGAGGCCAGATGTAGGGGCTTTTCACTCCAACTTTAGGAACTTTGAATCCCTCGTCCCATTACAAAACAAAATTTCTTCCTTGGAAGGCGGTGTGGAGTGCCTTCCATGTTATGGGGATGACCATGTCTTTCTTCATCCTTCTCCAGGGCAACCCTCTTTCACCTATGTATATAAAACTCTATTTACACAAATTGGAGTCCGTCTCCCTTTTTCCCAGTTTGAGTGTGATGTCCTAAAAATTATGAATGTTGCCCCCACCCAGCTTCACCCGAACAGCTGGGCCTTTTTAAAGGCCTTCCAGATCCTGTGTGAACAGATAGGGATAGTGGCCACTGCTCCAATCTTCCTCTATTTTTACAAGGTCAGATTTGGGGACCGGGTCGGTTGGATTTCTCTCAGTGGAGCCGAGTCGGGGGGTGTTATTGGACTCTATAAGAGTTCGTATAAGTTCTTCAAGTCGGACTTTTTCAAAGTCCGGCCCACTGCCGGGAATGAGTCTTTATTCTATGACTCGGATGGAGTTTCCAAATTTCCCCTCTATTGGCAACCCCACCCCACTAAATTCAATAGTTATGACGTCGGCTGCATGACAACGCAAGAGAGATCCGACGTCGAGTTCTTAAAACTCTATCCTCGGTCGTTGCCTTGTGGTAGACTTTTGTTGCTTCCTAAGTCCTCAACTCGGCAAGCCGATTTTGAGTGTAAGTAGTAGTTGTTGGGTGCTTTACTTGTTCAACCGTGTGTTTGTATCTAACCTGTTCTTCTTTCTGCAGTGATAATGGGAAAATTCAACTACAAAGCCTTGATGAAGAAATCGGCTGCTGGCGGATCATCTGCTGCTGCCAATATTAAGGGGAAAAAGAAGAAGTCTGTCGAGGCTTCAGAGTTGAACATTCGTCCTTCGAAGAGGGCGAGGGCTGATCCGGAGCCCGAGGTGCCAACCGGAAACTCTCCCCCGCAACTTATGATCGGAGAGACTCCCCCTTCGGGTAACCGACCGAGCAACGCTCCTTTGGTGACCGATCTCACTTCGGACGCCAAATGGTACAACGGTAACTGTAATCCAGGGATCAGCTCGCTCTGGGGCGATGAGTTCGATCCTGCTGGCCTGATTGATGGCCAGGTGTTGAAGCCATCCGATGCTTGACTACTGCTAGAACAGGGCCCTGAGGAAAGTATGGAGGCGGCTGGCGCCTATGCTCTCCGAATTGCCTCTATCACACGCTTCTGGAGCCAGCACCTTATTGACAATGCGAAGAAGATAGAGATGATGAGGGCGGATGCGGCCCGAGCATTGAGGGTGAGAGATGAGCTTGCTCGGGCTCTGGCCAAGTGCGAGGAACAAGGCCGGGTCATCGGTCAGCTGAAGGCCCAGAAGACGCAGCTGGAAGAAGGCCGAGCTACTCTTACGACCGAGCTAGAAGCGGAGAGAACTGACCGACTTAATCTTCAAAATGTAGTGAAAGGGCTGGAAGCCGAGAAAGAAGCCAGCCAGGATTTGCGGAAGTTGCTGGAGGCCGAGAAGGAGGAGAATCGGGGGCTCCGTGCTGATCTAGCTGAAGCTGAGACTTCAATCATGAGGGAGCATGTTAATGGTTTCTCCCGAGCCGTGAAGCAACTCCAGCACTTCAACCCTACTGCCGACTTTTCCAGCGTAGACGTGGATAAGGATTTCAACCGAGATGGGATCCTTGCGCCATTGGCCGAGCTGGAGGATGAGGATGAAGAGGCCGCAACTCATGGAGAAGAGGGCGAGGACCAATTGGACGAGGATGGACCGGAAGGTGAAGTGGGCCAACCTGGCCAGATGGACATGATCGCTCCCAATGCCGAGGTGGACCTCGAGTCTTGATGTTGTATAAGTAGTTTAAGAAATATTTGTGTTTTTTGTGAGACTTATGTATTCGGGGACTTGCCCCCTTACCTTAATGAAATTTCTTTTCTTATTTCTTGATCTATTTATATCTTGGCAAATTTTATGATGTTTTATGGGTTCGGTTCGTTAACCCTGATTGATTAATGTTACCTGATACATCTTTATAGGCTCGGCACTTTGATCCTAATCGGTCGAATGTGGCTCTTGCTCAGGATTCGAGCACCTTTAGAGGCTTCGGTTGGCCTCTTCAGGGTTTAGCACCTGCTTAGGTTTTATCTCCTGCTTAGGAGTCAAGTACCTTTAGAGGCTTCGGTTGGCCTCTTCAGGGTTTAGCACCTGCTTAGGTTTTATCTCCAGCTTAGGAGTCTCCTGCTTAGGAGTCAAGTACCTTTAGAGGCTTTGGTTGGCCTCTTCAGGGTTTAGCAGCTGCTTAGGTTTTATCTCCTGCTTAGGAGTCAAGTACCTTTAGAGGCTTCGGTTGGCCTCTTCAGGTGTTAGCACCTGCTTAGGTTTTATCTCCTGCTTAGGAGTCTCCTGCTTAGGAGTCAAGTAATATAAATAGCTCAATTGAAGGAAAATGGAGATTTTATTCATTAATTTTTCCTAGTGTGCCTCGTTAAAACCTTCTCGGCCAAAACCTCGTGGGAAAAAGACCGAGATAGGAAAAAGAGTGCATCACTTCTAACTTCAACTAAAATAAAATTTGAGATGGGTGGTGTTCCATGTCCTGGGAACCAACTTTCCTGACAATTCTTCAAGCCTGTAGGCACCATTTCCTAGATTTTCTGCTATCCTGAATGGTCCTGACCAATTTGCCGCGAGCTTACCCTCCCTGGAGTCTTTTCTCGCGTCGCTTTGCAGTCTTAGCACCAAGTCGCCCTGCACAAATTCCCTTGGGCGCAGCCTTGAGTTGTACTTCCGAGTTGCCTTTTGCTTGCACAGCTCGTCCCTTATCCTCGCTGCATCTCGGACTTCTTCGACCTTGTCGAGCTCAACTCGGAGTTGTTCATTATTTTGGCTTTCATTGTGATGATGCCTTCGAAATGAGAGCTCACCGAGTTCCACTGGAATCATGGCATCGGTTCCATAGGTTAGTTTGAACGGTGTCTCTCCCGTTGAGGATTGTGGCGAGTAATGGTAAGCCCAAAGAATGCTTGGCAACTGCTCAACCCAAGATCCTTTTGATTGTCCCAGCCTTCTTTTGAGCTCGTGTAGAATAACCTTATTGGCTGCCTCTGCCTGGCCATTCGTTTGTGGATGCTCAACCGAGGTTACTTTGTGTTTAATTCCGAGGTTGGAATAGAACTCTCCGAGCTCCTTATCGGTGAATTGCTTCCCGTTGTCTGTAACAACTGCATAAGGAAGGCCATGCCTGCATATAATGTTTTTCCATACAAAATCCTGGACCTTCTTGGCGGTTATCGTAGCCAATGACTCTGCTTCAATCCACTTGGTGAAGTAATCTACTCCTACCAGAAGGAACTTGACTTGACCCTTGGCCACTGGGAAGGGACCAACTATGTCCATTCCCCACATGGTAAAGGGCCATGGCGAGAACATGGAGTGGAGCTCCTCTCCTGGAGCACGGGCTATGTTGGCGAACTTCTGACAAGGGTCACACTTATTGGTCCAGGTTGAACAATCGAGTCTCATGGTTGGCCAATAGAACCCTGCCCGCAAGATTCGAGCTGCCAGAGATCGGCCGCCTGAATGCATTCCGCAGATTCCTCGGTGCATCTCATCCATTACATACTCGGATTGCTCCTTTGTGAGGCATTTTAGCAATGGCCTGGAGAATCCCCTTTTGTACAGTTCTCCGTCGAGGACGGTGTAGTGACAAGATTTCACACGGATTCTTCTTGCCTCCCTTTGGTCATCCGGTAGTTTGTCCGAGGTTAGGTACTCCCGGATCGGAGTCATCCAGCCCTGGTCATAGTGCTCGGTCACTGTCACTTCGGCACTCTTGATGCTCGGCTCGAGGAGGCTTTCTTGAATAAAAGTCTTGAGTTGGCCAGCCTTCTTTGTGCTTGCTAATTTGGAAAGTAGATTGGCTCTGGAGTTTTCTTCTCGAGGTATGTGCTCAATGGAGAAATGCTCAAACTCGGAGATGAGGCTATTAACCTTGCAGAGATATTTGGTTAATTGGGGGTCTTTTGTCTGATAATTGCCCGCGACTTGTCCCGTTACGAGTTGTGAGTCACTTCTGCACTTTAGCTCCCGAACCCCGACTTCTTTGGCTAATGTGACCCGGCAATGAGGGCTTCATACTCTGCTTGGTTGTTTGAAGCAGTGAACCCAAACTTCAACGATTGCTCGAGGACTAGATCATCGGGTCCTTCGAGAATTATTCCAGCCCCGCTTCCTTTCTGGTTAGATGATCCATCAACGTACAGGAGCCAGAGGAAGGATTCCGACCTTGGTTTGGAAGAAAGCTCGGCAATAAAATCTGAGAGGCATTGGGCTTTCATTGGCCCCCTCGGTTCATACCGTAGGCCAAACTCTGACAACTCCACTGACCAAGTTATCATTCGTCCGGCTAGATCAGGTTTCCTGAGTACCTGCTTTATCGGATGATCTGTTTTGACGATGACTTGATGAGATTGGAAATAGGGCCGTAACTTCCGAGCTGCCATCACTAAGGCGAGAGCCAGTTTTTCAATTACTTGGTATCGCGTTTCCGCGTCTTTCAAGATTCTACTGACATAGTATACCGGCATCTGTTGCTCCTCCTCTTCCTGGATAATTACTGCACTGATTGCACAATCATTGACGGAGAGGTATAGGTACAGATCCTTACCGAGCTGAGGCCGAGTAAGAATTGGGGGAGAGGCCAAGAAAAGTTTCAGATCTTCGAATGCCTTCTCACACTCTTTAGTCCAAATGAAATCCTTCGGCTTCTTCAGGAGCTGGAAAAAAGGTCGTGCCTTTTCTGCGGACTTCGGTAGAAAGCGGGATAGGGAGGCTAATCGGCCGGCCAGCCTTTGAATTTCCTTCACATTCCGAGGACTTCGCATTTCCATGAAGGCTCTGCATTTATCTGGATTGACTTCGATGCCTCGATGGGTTAGCATATACCCCAAGAATTTTCCTCCCTGTACACCAAAAGAGCACTTTTCTGGATTCGGCCTCATGTTGTATTTTCTGAGTTGGCCGAAGATTTCCTCGAGGTCGGCTGGGTGCTGGCTCGGATCATCGGATTTTACTACCATGTCATCAACATACACTTCTAAGTTCTTTCCGATTTGGCCTGCGAAAACCTTGTCCATAAGCCTCTGATATGTTGCCCCGGCATTTTTTTAGGCGAAAGGCATTACTTGGTAATGTGATAATTAGCCCCATCGGTCATGAACGCTGTTTTTTCCTCGTCAGGGGGGTACATCCTGATCTGGTTGTAACCGGAATATGCATCCAAGAAGGACAAAACCTTGTAACCCGAGGCCCCATCCACCAGCCTGTCAATGTTGGGTAAGGGATAGGAATCCTTTGGGCATGCCTTGTTGAGGTCGGTATAGTCGGTGCACATGCGCCACTTACCGTTAGCCTTTTTGACTAATACCACGTTGGCTAACCAAGTGGTGTATTTCACCTCGCGGATGAAATTAGCTTTGAGTAGTTTAGAGGTCTCCTCGGCCATAGCTCGGCGCCTTTCTTCACCCAGCTTCCTTTTTCTCCGAGTCACAGGTTTAGCTTCGAGACATATAGACAGCTTATGGCACATAAAGTTGGGATCTATGCCCGGCATGTCCGATGTCTTCCGAGTGCGACAGTCGGCATTCTTTATTAGTACCATGTGAATCTTCTCTCTGAGTAAGGGGGTCCAGTGACTACCGACGCGGGTGCACTTTGTTCGGAGTGGACTCCCACCGGAACCTCTCTAAAGACTCCGTTGGTTCGGCTCTGGTCTCATACATCTCCGCCCTTGGGTCCAGCTCAAACATGCTGACTGTACTTGCTGAATTTACTGAGCTGACCGAGCTTATCAGCTCTGCTTTACCATCCTCTGTTTTCTTCGGGCCGTCCTGGTGACGGGTAACCTTCAGGCTGTCAACATAGCACTGCCTTGCGAGTCTTTGGTCAGCTCGGACTGAAACTATCTCCCCTGAGTCGGCTGGGAATTTCATTGTCAGGTGCGGGGTAGAGACAATTGCCCCGAGCTCATTCAACGTCGGTCTTCCGATAAGGATATTGTACGACGTGGTGGCATCTATGATGACATACCTGACTGATATAGACTAGGAGAGTCTGCCTTCTCCGAACGTTGTTAAGAGATCTATATACCCTCGAGTCTTGACTTGTTCCCCAGCAAATCCCACCAGCTTGTCCTCCTGCTCTTTAATAAGCTTTTCAGGGATTCCGAGCTTCTTGAAGGTCGCCAGGTAGAGAATATCGGCCAAGCTCCCCTGGTCAATAAGCGTTCATCTGACCGAGAAGTTGGCCAGCTCGACCGTTATCACCATCGGGTCATCCTGGTTGGGATCTACGTATCCCGAAGGGAATCAAAGCCGGACGTAGTTCTTGATTCGACCCTTGGCCGTGGTGATCTCGATCTCTTAATTTTGTATCGGACGAATACTAGGGAGCAAGGACTCTCTGATAGTCTCTTGGTCGACACTAGTTTCTCTAATACGCTTAAGAGAGAGTCACCTCTGTTCAGTGAAAAGTGAGTCTCTTATGAGGGGTACTCCTCCTTTTATAATAGGACTCCCCTATCTCTTAGAGGTCTGATTTATCTCTTAATATCTTTTAGAGATTTGATTTATCTCTCAATATCTCTTTTGAGATATGATTCCGTAATTTAAGGGATATTATCCCTTTTAACCAGATAAGGTTATTTTAGATAATATCAGCATTTAATATCAATATCTTATTTCTTTAATTAAGTGATCTTAGATTTATTGTCTTTAATTCCCGGACTGGGCCGGGTGCTTGAGCTCGGTGGCCGGGTAAGTAACCTCGGCCAGTACAATTAGGTTTGGTTCAATTCTGAGCCGTGCATAAAAAAGAAAAAAACGAACCTATTTAATTGCGGTTGGTTCGGATTTTAAAATTCATCGAATTATTGGTTCGAGCTTACGATCCTAAAATTTTTCGATAGCTTTGCTACCTTTCCTGGCTAAAAACATTTAAAAACAAAAAAAATTATAAACTTTAAAAAGTCAATAACAATATCAGAACCAATTAAAATTGGTTTAGTTTGATTCATTTAGAATCGAAAAATATTAAAATATATATAAATAAAAAATATAAAAAAAATATTAAATTATATATACATTAAAATATAAGTATATAAAAATTAAAACATCAAGAACATGACAACTCTACTTTTATTGTTTGCCAATTTATGGTTGACTGATATTGTAAAAAAAACTTTACACTCTCGATGTATCTTAAATGTTGATGAAGATCATTTATTTAAAGTATTATCTCATTCTCTACCTATCTACTTAGATTTTACCATATCATTTAAAAATAATATATTTATAATAAATAATATAATTAATTTTTCAAATATCAAAAGTAAGTGAGGAAGGGATGAAACATCATTGTGAGAGAAGCTCCATCCCTTAAATGTCATATTATAAATACTGGTTGACGTCACCGACTGGTGTGCTTTTATATATGATCAATGACAGTGACTGTGTGTGAGTCAAAAAATTCCTGCAGTCTTTAACGTAAGAGTTAGCTTCATTTTTAATTTTGTGTCATATTTCGTGTGAACACTGTGCAAATCCATATTTTCTAATCCTTGTTGATCCTTCTCTGTGATCGCTTCTATGTTTACCAGGTTCAAATGGAGGACTTGCCATCAGGGAGTGGGTTTAGACCCTTTTCCCTGCAGCAGGGTCCTAATTCAGCATTTCGCCCTTGGAAACCCTCTCCCAAGAAGGACCTTGGAATTGCAGAAACCAGCAACACTACAACCGATCCATCTCTCCTGCTTTCAAATAATAATGCTGCACATCAAGACAACAATGACATGCATGTAGAGAACTCAGCTCGTGAGAAGAACCCCATCATTGATGATGGTGGTGCAGTTTCTGGTGCTGGTAATCATGCTCAAGCTGCGAAAACAGATCAAATCCAAGACATGGATCGAAAGCTCAAGCGGTATATGCTCTCTATATATATGTATGGTCACATGTTTTGATCGTTCAAACCCTTATCTTATTTGGTCTCTCTAACTTTTATTTGTGTCAAGTTATTCCTTTATGTTGGCACACGTTGATGACGTTACCATTTCCGTCATTCAATCTAATATCGGCCAAACTTCCATCATTTTCTCTCTCAATTTCCGACGACATCCGCCAATTTTTCTGATTAAGGAGGTGCTCACCCTTTTTGGAGGAAGAGAAAGAAAGGATAAGGAAGAACAGACCATAGTGAAAGAGAAAGTAGTGAAAAGAAGCAGAGACGTCGGAGCATGGAAGAAGAGGAAGAAGAAGTAATTGATATGGGTGATGGTGGTTTTGCTCCCTTCGTAAGAAAAAACTATGGATCTCGCCGAAAAAAATGGTGGATTTCGTCAGAAAAAATTGTGGAAGGAACAGAGGAATCAACACTGAGAAGAGGGAGAAAAAAATAATTTTTTTTATTGAATTTTATTGGAAATTATGACTGTGTTAGATGAAAACTGATGGAAAGAGTAATAGTTTTAATGTTTGTAAGCATAGAGGATTAACTTCACACAGATAAATGTTAGAGGATCAGGTTGAACAAAACAATTAAGATAAGAAACAAAAATATTTTTTTTTATCTTAAAAATATTATATATGCATACATCTAATTTGATGCAATATATCAAAGAGGGAGGATCCAACACCCTACTAAAAAGGCTTGGATTCATCTATGTGTATATTGCATATATCCAAATTTTGATCAAGTCTCTCTTTTCTCTCTCTTCATTTCTGGCGAGGGCCACCTTTTTTTTCCCGGAAAGGATGCAAAACCACCATTTTTTCCATTGTTGAGCCATCCACAATCTTCGTCTTTCGGGTTTGTGAAGGAGGTCGTCACTTGTTTTGGAAGGGAGAGAGAAGAGGAGATGATAAAAAAGAAGACACTAAAAAGAAAGAGAAAGAAGAGGAAGAAGACGAAAGAAAGAGAATTGATGCCGGTGGATCTCAGCCGGAAAAATGGTTGCAGTAAAGGAGAGAAGAGAGAAACAAAAAAAAAACATTTTTATTTAGTTTAATCAAAAATTGTAACAATGTTATAATGGAAATCGATGGAAATGATAACGGCAGGATTAACGTTTGTCAATAAAAGTTAGAGGTCCAAGTTGAACTAAAAAAAAGATAAAAGACGGAAAAACAAATTTTATCCTAAAAATATTATATATATATATATATATATATATATATATATATATATATATATATATATATATATATATCTTAGGTTAAACACTAGACTTGATAAAGGTGTGGTCTTGGTTTTGATTTAAAGCTCATTTTTTGATTGTTCATATTCATTGTTTGAGGAATATATTTAGGCTCTTATTCATGAACATTTCTTCACTTTGATGTAAAGGTTGAAGTACTTAAAAAAAATTGTAACTCTGCACTCTTGAGGTTTTTCATCTTTTATCTTTCTTTTGTCTACAGAACGATTGCAAACCGAGGTTATTCACTCAAGGCCAGAATAAAGAAAGATAAAAATATAGCGGAATTGGAAGGGAAAGCAAAATCCTACGAGGTAAATATCATTAAATATTATGTTGCTTGAGGGAGTAGTTAAAAAAAATAAAAAAAGATAAGTTTTTATTTAAAAATAAAATACATGATATTTCAATATATTAAATAGACTTTTTTCATTAAAAAAATCCTTTAATTAGCCTTTGCCACTATTATTCTTTGAAGCGTGTAACAAATGTTTCTTTGAGATTTCTTGGTATGCAGACTAAGATAGCCACCATTCATCAACAACTTGAAGCCTACAAAAATCACAAGGATTTTTTGCTGATTGAGCAGCACAACTTGAAACTGCAAATGGCTGCTAGTGAAAAAGACAGAATGCTAAAAGAAGGTGGACCTGTCTCAAATTCTTCTATTTTGTTCTTTCTCTCTAGCATTGATTTTTGTGTCTGTTTTCCCCATTTACAGGAGTTTTGAGAATTCCTTTCTTTTTTTCCAGTGGAAATTGAAAAGAACAAAGCAAAAGTGACTTGGTTGAGCGAACTCCATGGGAAACAACTAGCTGAAGCAAGGGAAAGGATGCTGAATGTGGATGCTCCTATGCACCTTATGTCCAATTCCAACTCGAAAAATTCTTCTAGCTTTAGAGGGTTGAATATTTTCTCAAACACAAATGAAGGTTAGAAAGTTATTTTTTTCTTAGTCTTTTTTTTTTAACAAATGGTGACAAGTAAGCAATCACTCCGGAGCCGCGACAGGGGTATAATTCATTCCCAATGAGTTTATTTTTTTTCTTAGTTTTTACCAGGAAAATTAATTAAAACATTAGTATGTACGAATGCTTTTGCTAGTTTTTTTTTTTTTCTTCTTTAAAATTTAATTGGTTGATTTATTGCTTCTCTCTTAGTTTTTTTAAACTCTGCCAGAACAGTTTTGTCTTGTTGATAAGATTGGAATTTTTAGTTTTATATGTGCATGCTTTCAGTTGGCAGAGCCAGACAAGTTAGTACAGTTCATAAAAGAACTCCCCCTTCTACCGTTACTTACTCATTTATTGGTTAAAAACTCTTACACTCTATTTTATTTTAACATATTATTATAAAATAAAACAATTTCAAAAGGTTAAAGATCCTCTACCGTATTTTTAGGGTGGCTTCTAGGCTGAAGCCTTTTTTTTTTTTCTGTCTATACCCGTATAGACAAATGAAACTTGGAATTGAAAGGTTTTGAGCCGTTGGATCATTGGTTCAATTGAATGGACGGTCCGGATTTACTGATTCAAAAAAATAAAAAACATTTTTAAAGAAAATACAGTATTGCCCTTTGTCCCTCTCTTTATCCACTCCCCTCTTTCTCGGGCCCCGCCGCCTCCACCGCCGCCGGCACCATCACCTGTGACAGATCTACCACCGTCCAGTCGCGCACTAATGAGAGAAATTCATGAGGAGGAAAAATGAAAAACAGAGAATTTGTGTAAACTGATTCTCATTGAATGAATAAATCTGTGTACACCTTTGGCTATATATATATATACTAGCCAGCAGAGCAGTTATACAGTTAGAATAGTAACTGTCCTAACTGTAGAGAGTAACTAACTAACAGCAGAGGATAATTATACTAACTGTTATACAGTTGTTTATTACATAGCCTTACTCTATTATTCCCCCCTCAAGCTCATGGGGGTTTTGGACATAAAACAACATTGAGCTTGGATCTTAACTCTATAAATCTAGAGGAGGAAACATGCTTTGTTAAGGAATCAGCTAGCTGGTCTGTACTTGGAATGTGCACAACATTGAGAGCTTTGGAGAGGACCTTTTCTCTAACAAAGTGGATATCAAGCTCTATATGTTTGGTCCTTGTATGAAGAATAGGATTGTAGGCTAAGTTGACTGCACTTAAGTTGTCACAAAAGAGTTGGGGCATGGCAAAGGGAATATGCAATTCGATTTAGAAGTGATTGAATCCACAAAGTTTCAGTTTGTAGCATTGGCCATGCCGCGATACTCGGCCTCTCGTGCTGGATCTAGCAACAAGGGCTGCTTCTTTGAGCTCCAGGAAATCAGATTTGGCCCAAGGAAGATGCGGGGAGGCGGAGGTTGAACGTCTATCATCGGGGATCATCGCCCAACTGCATCACGGTAGGTATGCGAGAGTAAGGTGCGAAGAAGCATGCAGGTCCGAGGAGAAGACCATAGTCTAGGGAGCCTTTGAGATATCTTAAAATCCTCTTAATGACTGCGAGTGAGAGTCAAGAGGGTTGGACATGAATTGGCACACTTTATTCACACTATAGGCAATGTCGGGCGAGTGAGAGTGACATATTGAAGTGCACCCACAATGGATCTATAGTAATGAGGATCCGCCACTATATTAGTACCAAACTTGGATAGTTTACAATTACTAATCATAGGTGAGGAGATTCCTTTAGCCTCGACATGTGGGCTTTAGCCAATAAGTCTCCGATGTACTTGGTTTGAGTGAGCGAAGTGCACCATTGCTTAGATGCTTAGCTTCAAGGCCAAGAAAATAATCCAGATCTCCAAGTTCCCGAGAGCAAACGTGCATCAAGCTTGTGAATCGAGTCCTGAACAAGAGCAGGAGAAGATCCAAAGTGACAAGGATGTCATCAACATAAACCAAGACATATATACGAGATAGATCCTTTTGAATATATGAACAAGGAAGAATCACACTTGCTGGCCGGAGAACCCAAATTGCGGGAAGAGTGGAGGCAAGCTTTTCATACCAAGCTCGAGGGGGCTTGCTTTAGGCCATAGAGAGCTTTGTGAAGCTTACAAACAAGAGATTTGTCACTGTGCTCAAACCCTGGTGGCTGCATCATATAGACATCCTCACTGAGAACACCATTCAAGAAAGCATTGTTTACATCAATTTGCTTAATTGCCCATCTGTTTGAGAGCCAGGGTAAGAATGATCCGAATAGTGACAGGTTTGACCATCGGAGAGAAGGTTTCAAAGAAATCAAAACCATACGTTTGATGAAAGCCTTTGGCAACCAGCCTAACCTTAAATTTGTTGACTGTACCATCGAGGATTTTCCTTCACTCAATAAACCCACTTGCAGCCAATAGCGATTACATGCGGAGGCAGTGTTACTAGGGACCAAGTATTATTTTTAATGAGAGCATTATGCTCATCTTTCATGGCTTGAAGCCATTGTGGACTAGCCAAGGCCTCCTTGACAGAATGAGGCTCAACATAACTCAAGAATATGCTAGGAGGCAAGTGTCCAGTTTTGGATCTTGTCATCATAGGATGAAGATTGATAGGTGCAGGTGGAGATGAAGTGTCAGAAGAAGGAGAGGAAGTAGTACTAGAGGTTGTAGGATTAGAGGTTGCAGGAGACATAGGTGCAGTTTGTGGAAGAATAGGAGAAGATGCAGGACTGCTTGTCACAGTATTACCTGCAGTGACAGAAATACTAGGTGAAAAAGGCAAAGGAGAAGGTGCAGCACTGGAGGACTCATGAGACACTGAGTTAGATTGAGCAGGACTGGTTCCAACAAAGTCACTTTGGAAGCGGGGACACTAGGTGAAAGATGCAAGGGAGAAGAGGGATCTTGAGTTATAGGAGTAGCATGCAGAGAAGGATATGTAGGAATAGGTATAGTAGAAGGGTAAGTTTCAGAGTTAGAAACAGGTGAGACAGAATGTGATTGGAAGAGTTTAGGGTAGGGAAACATAGATTCATTGAACAAAACATCCTTTGAAATATATATACGGCCATTAGAGTCAAGGCACTTGTGGCCTCTATGTTGAGGAGAGAGGCCTAAGTAGACACACTCAGAGGATCTGAAATCAAACTTGTGTTGATTATATGGTCTAAGAAAAGGAAAACAAGCACAACCAAAGACCCGAAAGGTAGAGTAATCAGGTATGGTACCAAACAGGGCATGAAAGGGAGAGGAGTGTGAAGTTAATGCTGCAGTGGGAAGTCTGTTGATTGTATGAACAGCATGTGTAAAGCTGTGGTCCCAAAATTTTAAAGGTAGAGAAGCATGGGAGAGAAGAGTCAGTCCCATTTCAACTATATGACGATGCTTTCTCTCAACAGTCCCATTTTGATGGGAGGTGTGAGGACAGGTTAGTCTATGCAAGATTCCAAGCTCAGTTAAGTACTTGGAGAAGGGTTGAAATTCCCCTCCCCAATCTGACTGCAAAGCTTTAATTTTGGCAGAAAACTGAGTTTCAATGAGAGTTAAAAATTGTTTAAATGCAGTCAAGGCATCCGATTTCTGCTTTAAAAAATAGATCCATGTGAATCGTGTATGAGCATCAACAAATGTAATATAGTAGGAATAGCCACCATAAGAAGTGAATGGTGCAGGTCCCCACAAATCACTGTGGATTAGTTCAAAGGGAGTAGGATGAATGGTGGGAGAAGGGGGAGCATGTAGTCTATGGGATTTACCAATGCAACAGGCATTACAAAATTCATAGGATGTTTTATTCAATGATGGAATATTACAAAGTTGAAGAATGGTTTTTACAGCATTATTGTTTGCATGGCCAAGTCTATAATGCCAAGTGGCAAAGGAACTACTAGATACAGCAGATGGACTAGTTGAATTGGTGACACCAGAGGATGGAGCTGAAGATTTGATACCACCTGCAGCTGAAACAGTATGTTGAAAGCAAGAGGTGGAAGGTTCCTTTAGAATATTGATGTTTTCAAAACTGTAGAGTCCATCTCCTCCTAGGGAACCATGAAGAAGAATCTTACTAGAGCCCTGTGATTTAACATAGCAAGAGAATGGGTGAAACTCGAAATAAACATTGTTATCACGGGCAAACTTGGAAACAGAAACCAGATTCTTAGTTATATTAGGAACAAGGAGGAGATTATTAAGTTTAAAAATCGTTTGAGGACAAGTAGGAGAGAAAATTTTGGAAGAACCTATAGAGTCAATTGAGAGACCTTGGCCGTTACCCATTAACACTTGGTCCTGTCCTCCAAAGGGACTGCTTTGAGTGAAGTTATTGGAATCAGCAGTAATATGATGAGATGCACCAGAATCTGGGAACCATGCCTGAGGATCAAATTGTCTTTGCAGAGGTTCTTGAGTATTTGGAACAAACTGTGGTTGCTGCATTACCAAATTGGCACTAGGTTATTGCTGGGAGGGTGGAAATCTTGGAGCGGTGCTTTGAACACCTCGATTGTAATCATGAGAGTTGTAGGTCCGGGTATAGCTTTGATCGAGCTGGAGGAGGAGGTCTTTGAATCGGAACAAAGGTATCATCAAATCGATACCAACAATTGAAGGCTTCATGGCCATACTTATGGCAAAGTTGACATGTAGGTTTAGGACCACTGCCCCACGACCCCGACTACTACCACGAAAACCACTCCGATTCTGCCGATAATCAACTCGATGCATGACATTTCCCAGTTCGGTGCTTGAGCCACATTAGCGAATGGCAAGGAGACGATAATTCTTGTCTAAACCTCGCAAGTTGAGCATCTTGCATTAGAAGCAGAGATTCGACCTCATCAATCGAAGGCGACTCTGCCCTAGTAAAGATCATCATCACGAAGGAACTATATTCCTCGGGAAGCCCTTCGAGGACCGTATCAATGTGATCCTCGCTGCGTGACAGGATCGCCAATTGCTTGAGAGACTCGATTAGGGCACGAATACGCATTAGGTATTCCGAGATCGTATGCGTGTGCCTTTCTTGGTGTTTTTCAATTCAGAACGAAATTGACGCACCTTGACCTTCAAGTGTGCATGGAAATGCTTGTGAAATTTGTCCCAAACTTGCCAGGACTGTTTGCAACCAATGAATCGAGGAAGAATGGATGGAGAAATCGAGTTCGGGAGCCATGTGAACAGCATTTGGTCTCGAACGATCCAGAGTTGATACTCATCGGACTCAATCCCTAGCGCTTGAGTTGTCTCTGAAGTGAATTGTGGTGGAATCGATGGATTTACTACAAATCGATGAAGCTTGTGCGAGATTATGACGACTTTCGACTTCTGCTTCCACAACAAAAAGTTGTGATCATCAAGTTTGATGGACATGGAAGATTGTAAGGTTGATGGCGATGGTGTTGAAGCGGTTGTCGAAGCTCGAAAGTAGGAATGTCGAATGGATTGGGAACTGAGGCAGCCATGGAAGAACGCGATGAACTCGATGAGAAGGAAGAAGAAGAACGAGCCCAGAAAATTAGCTCATGATACCATAATGAGAGAAATTCATGAGGAGGAAAAATGAAAAACAGAGAATTTGTGTAAACTGATTCTCATTGAATGAATAAATCTGTGTACACCTTTGGCTATATATATATACTAGCCAGCAGAGCAGTTATACAGTTAGAATAGTAACGGTCCTAACTGTAGAGAGTAACTAACTAACAGCAGAGGATAATTATACTAACTGTTATACAGTTGTTTATTACATAGCCTTACTCTATTACGCACTTACTGTCCTAGCCGCAAGCCACCATTAGTCCATGTTGCGACGTCACCGCCGTCGCTTCCTCCGTTTGGTAACCGCGATCTGCAAAACCGACCCCCACCATAGATCTGCAAAACCATCCTCCTCTGATCTATTTGTTGTTGACTTTATTGTGTGAAGTTTGTAGGTGGGGGAAGAGAGAGGGGGATGGCAGAGGGAGGTGGGGGAGAGAGAGGTGAGGGTGTGGTGGTGGTGTGGTGGTGTTGTTGGTGGTGGGGGGCCGGTGGGGAGAATCCTCTCTTTACTGTTGAGGTGGTGATGGGTGGTGATAGGGTGGTGGTGAATGATCCGGGAATTTGTTGAAGAAGGGGCAAAATAAGATTTTTACACAAGAGTTTATGTCTATACCTATATAGATAATTTTGAGAGGCTTCACCCTAGAAGCCACCTTTTTTTAGAAATCTACAAAAGGACCCTGATCCATTTTGGCAGTTACAGCTTAGAATTGATATGATGGAAGTCAAACTTTGTTGTCAAATTTTGGTTATAAAATATTTTTCTTCGTTTGAAATTGCGCGCAGTCTTTTTTATTTTTATTTAAAAAAAAATTGCATATATAATGATGAAGCATAAACTATTAGCACCGAATTAATATAAAGATGACTTGAGTACTTCTTTTACCTCCCAACATATTTCTTCTTTTTTACATGTTTGGTTGTGAACTTTTCTGAAGCAAAAGAAAGAAAAAGTTGTGATCTTTTCAAGTCATTTTATATGAGGAATACGAGGATTTAAGTATGTGCATATACCATTTTTATTTTACATTGACTAGTTTTTATTGAATTTTTAGAATCATATTTAATTAAAAAAATAATAGTTCAAGTCAAAGATTTTTACTTTATAGCTTTTTTTATTCACACTGATGAGACTGATCAATTTACAATTTATAATAATTTTTAAGTAACTAATATTGGAAAAGATAACAAATAAAATCATCTAATACAAGGGCAATAGATAATTATTATTCTAGATCCGACTTTTCTCACGTTCTGCGTAATTACAATGACACAATAAAAATATCTTTCACTATGAAAAAAAATGTGAATACTCTCTCTCTCAACTCTATAAGTTTTGGTTTTTCTTCCGGATGATTAAAATTGAATGAAGGTAATGGCTTTTATAGACAACCTTCCTGCCTGATTTGTGGCCATGGGTAAAGGAGGAATTTTCTCCTTTTCTTTTTCATTGGTTTCCTTCAATATCTCATGTACGTACTTTTCTTTTTATTTATTTTCTTTTTTTTTTATTGTTTTATTTCTCCTTCTTTTTCTCTCCTCCACTAAAGAAGGAAACCACCAATCTCCCCCTCCTGATTTAGGTGGAGGGCTCCAGTAGTCCAGCTACTCTTCTGTAAAATTCGTACTTGTCCTTAGGTAAGGACTTGGTCATCATATCTGAACTATCGTCATCAGTATGGACTTTCTCACATCTATGTGCTTTGACCTCGAGTGAAAACTCGAATTCTTGCTCAAATGGATTGCACTCTGACTATCACAGCGCATGATCTACTTATGTTGTTCATGCCCTAAATCATGCAAGAATCGCTTCATCCATAGCATTTCTTTGCAAGCTTCTGTTATTGCAATGAACTCTGTCTCCGTGGTAGACAAAGCAACACATTTTGTATCTTTGACTGCCACGATATCGCTCCCCTTGAAAATGTAATCGGGAATCCAGAAGTAGATTTCTTGGAATCAATATCTCTCGCCATATCAGCATGTGTAGATTATTAGTTCATATTTTCTACTCCCAAAGCATAAACTCATTTTGGAAGTTCCTCTGAGATATCTTAAAGTCCAATTCACAGCATTCCAATGCTCTTTTCCTGATTTAGCCAAGAATATGCTAACAATACCAATTGCGTGTGTTATGTCTGGTCGTGTACACACCATTGCAAACATTAAGCTTCCAATAGCTGAGGCATATGGCACCTTGCGCATCTCCTCTTTTTCAATTTCACTGTAGGACTTTGCTTAGAGCTAAGCATAAAGTGACTAGATAGGGGGAGTAGCAACGAGGCTTAGCTTTCTCCATGTGAAACTGCTCTAATAATTTCTCGATCTATTTTTCTTGTGATAACCACACTTTCATTCCTTTCGATCACGAGAAACAGTCATACCAAAAATATGCTTTGTGGGTCCCAAGTCTTTTATTGCAAAAGACTTCTTCATTTCCTTTTTCAACTTGCTGATCTTATCACTATTTTGTCCTACTATCAACATATCATCGACATACAAAAGTAGTATAATGAACTCACCATCAAGAAATCTCTTGACAAAGACACGATGGTCAGCAGTAGTCCTTCGGTATCCATGCTCAATCATGAAGGAGTCAAACTTCTTGTACCATTGACGTGGTGCCTGCTTAAGTCCATATAGACTTTTCCTTCAACCGACATACTAGATCCTATTTGCCTTTGACTTTAAATCCCTCTAGCTGCTCCATGTAGATTTCTTCTTCTAAATCGCCATGAAGAAATGCAGTGTTCACATCTAGCTGCTCCACATCTAGATTTAAACTTGCAGCCAAACCAAGCACCACCCGAATGGATGACATCTTTACCACAGGTGAAAAAATCTCTTCAAAGTCAATACCTTTCATGACTAATATCGCCTTGTACATGGGTCGTAAGTTATTGTCCTCGGTCTTCAACTTGTACACTCATTTGTTTCTAAATGCTCTTTTACCTTTCGATAGCTCTACCAACTCATAGGTCTGGTTCTCTTGCAAGGATTGCATTTCTTCTTGCATGGCTTTCAACCACTCCCTCTTGTGGTCATCCATCATAGCTTCTTCATAAGACTCTGGTTTTCCCCATCGGTGAGTAGTACATATTACATTGCGGGATATTTGGTTTTGCAGTTTAGGTATCCTGATCGACTTCTTACTTGGGGCTCTTGAATATCTTGTTCTTCGTCCTCATAATCCTCAACCATATCATCATTAGTACCAATGCTTCTATTACCATATGCTACTTCTTCAATTGGATCGTTATCAATTGAAGGTTCATTTCAGCATCTCCAATGTCTTCTATTACATCTCCACCATAAAGCTTTAGAAGAGGAATTGGATCCAAGTTGATTGGCTGTTCTCAAGGTTTAACAGGGCTTTACACCCTTCCGAATATCTTCAATATTCCAGTCTTCAAAGAAGACAACATCTCTACTTCTAATAATCTTTTTCTTGTGAGGATCCCATGGCACGTGCCCAAATTCTTCATTTTCATATTCCAAGAAGATGCATTCCTTCGACTTATAGTGAGTTTTGATCTCTCATCTTTTGGAACATGAACAAATGCTATAAAAACTAACACCTTCAAATGGCTCTAGGATACATCTTTACCTATCCAAAACTTGTTTGGAACATCACCATTCAACGGAGCTAAAGGGGATAAGTTGATCAAGTCAACTGCAGTCATCAGAGCTTCATCCCAAAAACTCTTGGGTAACTTGGCATGAGATAACATTTTTCTCACCAATAATAGTTATGTTCATCCTCTCAGCCACTCCATTGTTCTGAGGTGTCTTCGGACAAAATCGTTCATGTCGGATTCCATTACTCATGCAGTAATGTCTAAAGCTCCCATAAATTCTCCTTCGTTGTCAATGCGAACACACTTTAACTTTCTAACAGTTTTTCTCTCAACACTAGCATGAAACTGTTTAAGTATTGCAAACACCAAGTCTTTTTTTAGGCCATACGCCCAAACCTTCCTAGAGTGGTCATCAATAAAGGTAACAAAGTACCTTGCACCTCCATTATTACTAGTGGTCATTGGACCACAAACATCAGAATGCACCAAATCTAAAACATTGGGTCTTCTATGTGGGGGCCTTGTAGCGAAAAGAATCTCTATGTTTCTTTCCAGCCAAGTAATGTGAACACGACTTAAGAGACATTTTCGAACATTTCAAGCATGCCAATGTATCTCTTTTGGCTAGAATTTGAAGCCCATTCTCACTCATATGTCTGATCCGTTTATGCCATAGCTCGACTAAATAGTCTTATATGAGAGCATTACCACACCCATTATTGACTTTGACTTCGATCACATAAAGAGTGCTTACTTTCTTGCCTTGGGCTATCACCAAGGAACTTTGTGTTAGCTTCCATTTCCTATTCCCAAACACACTAGTATAGCCTTCTTCGTCTAGTAGGCATGTGGATATTAGATTGAGACGCGTGTCAGGAACATGTCTCACATATTTCAATGTTAGGCGACAACTGATTTTTTATAGGGAAACGTTTCCTTTTCCCACAATATTGGATCTATTATCAGTCCCCATCCTCACAAGACCAAAATCACCGCTTGTATAAGAGGTAAAGAAATCCCTTCATGAGGTTACATGAAATGATGCACCAGAATCCACAACTCAACATGTATCTTGTGATGTCAAAATAATATGACCATCATCGCAAACTAAGATTACTGTTATAAAAAGAGCAAATAAAGTTGAAGTGTAAGCACAAATGTGATTCAACTTATAGCATTTGTCCACATGCAAAGGTGACTATTATAACTTGATATCAAATATGGTGGAGAATACAAAAGAGTATTTTCACACTTCACTCAAACCCAAATCCCAACTACACCCAAATACCTCACAAGTATTTACTCACCGGTGTATACAAAATCTCACAATAAACAAGGAGAAGATACAAAAAGACAAAACTTCTGAGAGTCTTGTAATGCGATGTTAAAATTTCACACTGTTTTTTGGAAATGAAAACTCTTAATTTATAGGCAACTGACTTTCTTTATTAACCATCCAAATTCTACGGAGATAACCAACTTTCTTTCTACCTTTAATGCCTTGACAAACAAAAACAGAGGAGAGAAATTTCTATACCTTTGACTTTTTAAAATAGAAAAGATATTAAAGCCATATATCAACAAATCTCCACAATAGCTTTAACTTTCCTTTGGCCACAAGCTTCATATATCGCCTTCTCCAAAAATGTCAACTAGGACTAATTCATATTACGAACACCAATTAAGTCCAAGCAATGCTTGAACTTAGATATCGAATTAGCTACGTCATCATATCATCCGGATTATCGGAAGTGCAGAGCCGTTTTTCACAACAATGGTACCTTGAGATACGATCTCCGAATAAAATGATATCTCACATCAATGTGTTTGATTCTTTCATGATAAATTTGATTTTTGGTCAATTATATGACACTTTGGCTATCACAATAAACTATTGTGATATCTTGATCAAAACCCAAATTGCCTACCAAACTTCTAAGCCAGATGACTTCCTTCACTGCTTCTGTTGCTGCCATATATTCAACTTCTGTGGTTGACAGTGCAATAGTAGATTGTAAAGTTGCTTTCTAACTAATTGCACTACCCAGAAGCGTGAAGATGTAGCCTGTCAGAGATCTTCTTTTATCTATATCTCCAGCATAATTAGAGTCAACATAACCAATAGTACTACCACCAGTATTATGACTCCTGTCATATACCAAGCCAACATCTGTAGTACCTCGAAGATATAAGTATTCGTTTCACAGCTTGCCAATGCATCTTACCAGGATGCCCCATATATCTGCTAACAACACTAACACCATGTGAAATATTTGGACGAGTGCAAACCATAGCATACATGATGCTTCCAACTGCACCAGCATAAGGAATGTGCAACATATGTTCCTTTTCTTCATCAGATTGCAATGACATGGCAGATGATAGTCTGAAATGGGATGCAAATGGAGTGCTCACGGGCTTTGCATTTTGCATTGAAAAGCACTCCAATACTTTTTCAATGTAGTTTTTTTTAGACAAATATAGTTTTCGACATTGCGATCTCTGAATTTCCATGCCCAAGATTTTCTTAGCTGCACCTAAATCTTTCATTTCAAATTCACCACTAAGATGAGCCTTTAGCTTGTTGATTTCAGGCATACTACTAACGACAATGAGCATGTCATCAACATAGAGTAATATGTAGACAAACCAACCATCTGGGATCTTCTTGTGGTATACACAACTATCATATTCACTTCTTGAGTAACTATGACTCAACATGAAAGTGTCAAATATTTTATACCACTCAGCGGGAGCTGCTGAAACCATATAATGATTTCTTTAAAAGACAAAATGGTCTTCCTTTCCTTCAACTATGAAACCTTGTGGTTGCTGATATAAATTTGTTCTTCAAGCTCACCATGTAGAAAAGCTGCTTTAACATCGAGTCGCTTCAAGCTCTTAGATCAAATAAAGTGCAACCACGGCAAGCAACACTTGAATAGAGATGTGTTCCTGGCAAGAGAATACTTCATTGAAGTTTATTCCTTCCCTTGACTAAAACCTTTAGCAACTAAACGTGCTTTTGTATCGAGTCATTTCAATTCAGGGATTCTTCCTTTTTCTTGAAGACCCATTTGCGATAACGATCCTGGTGACCTTTAGGGTCGATTAACTAACTCCCAAGTTTGGTTCTTTGAAGAGATTCCATTTCTTCACTCATAGCAACAATCCACTATGCTGAGACTCTTCACTCAAATAGCTTCATGGTATGACACGGGGTCTTGAGTTTCAATATCCTCTGCCTGAATCGACAATGCAAAAGAGACTATATCTAGTATGGGCTCGGAGGCGGCTTTATTTGCCGTCTTTGTCTATCTCTTGCAATACTATATTGTTGCTTTCCTCCTGCGGAATCTCTTCTTGCTCTTCGACAACTACTTGATCTTCTTCCGAATAGGTGATCAAAAAGTACCATCTTGTACTTCCATTTGCCGTTCAACCTCAAGCTCCACCTTCTTGCTGATGTCATGTTCTTTTTCCTGCATTGCGGACTCCTTCGTTGAATAAAGCATGGGTGATTTGTTAAACTTCACATCTCTGCTGATTATGAATTTGGGTGGCTTAGTTTCAGTACACCATAATCTCTAACCTTTGACTCGGATGCATAACCAATAAATATGCATTTTTGTGCCCTTTCGCCTCAAGCTTTCCATCATTTACATGAGCATATGCGAGACACCCAAAAATTCTTAGATCGGAATAATCATCTGGAGTACTGGACCATACCTCAACAAGAGTTTGTAACTTAATTGCAAGTTGATGGAGACCGATTTACTAAATAACAAGCCATATTAAGCTTCTCAACACAAAATTCTTTTGGCAAGACAACATTAGAGAGCATGCATCGAGCTCTCTCCGGAAGAGTTATGTTCATACGTTCCGCCACACCATTTTGTTGTGGTGTCTTTCGCACAGTACGATGTCTTATTATGCCTTCATTCTCACGAATTCGTTAAATTGTTCCCCACAAAACTCTAAACCATTGTCCTTCCGGCAGACATTTGATTTTCTTACCTGTCCGATTTTCAATAAGCGCCTTCCACTTCTCGAAAGTAGAGAAAACATCATTCTTGTGCTTAAGAAAATATACCCAAAACTTTCCTTCAAAAATCATCAATGAAAGTTAACGGTATTTGGCACCACCCTTTGGCAGTGACAAAGCGCAGGACCACATAAGTTAGAGTGAATATAGTCAACTGTCCCTTTAGTCTTGTGGATGGCAATGCTAAACTTGACTATAGTTTGCTTCCTATAGACACAATGCTCACAAAATTCAAGACTTCCCCAATTTATGATCATTTAGCAAGCCACGCTTGCTCGGAATAGACATTCCGGCTTCCCTTATATGCCACATTCGGGTAGTATCTGAATTCGAGTCAAGGGGAAGATGATACGAGATGTAACTCAATAATGGTACTTCCGTAAAGTAGGTAGAGACCATTGACCAATTTACCTTTAATAACAACAAGAGCACCTTTGAGACTTTTAGAACTCCACCTTGAGCGGAATACTTACACCTTGAGAATCAAGAGTACTCAAAGAAATAAGATTTTTCTTCAAGTCCGGTACGTGCCGCACATTAGTTAAAGTTCTCACATTTTCCATCATGCATCTTGATTCGGACTATGCCAATGCCAATGACCTTACAGGACATATTATTTCCCATAAGGACAACACCACCATCAATTGACCGAGTAAGTGGTAAACCAATTCCGAATTGGTCACAAGTGGTAAAACGGCCGGAATCAATAATCCATGCATCACCAACTGAACTAGTTGATACCGAGAGAACATTTTCTCGCACCTTGACTACACTCTGTATTACTTGAACTACTTTCATTCTTTTCTTTGAGCTTTGGACATTCTGCTTTCCAATGTCCTTCTTTTTTGAAATATCGACATATTCCTTTACGATGTCTAGATTTAGATCTAGACTTGCCTATTCTAAAACTACTCGAGCCAACCTCCTTGGATCTCCCTCTAACAAACAATCCAGCAGCTGGATCATCACCTCCATTATTATCGTGTTCCATCTTTTCACGACTCAAAGAGAGGACTTAACCTCATCAATATCTAGACGCTCACGCCCTATATAAGCATCTCACGAAAGTGCTTGTAGGAGGGAGGTAAGGAGCAAAGCAACATCATTGCTTGTTGCTCACCGGAGAATGTCTCGTCCATATTTTTTAATTCCATAACGAGTGAGTGAACTCAGATATATGATATGATGGATGTCCCTTCATCCACAGCGAGCGTGTACAGACGTTGCAATATACCAAGACGATTCCACCGTCTTCTTCATGTATAAGGACTCAAATTTGGTCCATAGTGTTCTTTCTTGTTTTTTGATAGAACTTCCTGTAATACATCATCCGTGATGCATAACTGAATAGTGGAGAGAGCTTTATCATCAATATCGTCCCAATAAGAATCCTTCATTGTGGCAGGCTTCTTATCTTTCCTGAAAAGTGCCACCTTTAAATTCTTTGTGTCAAAACAACCATCATACGGACCTTCCACATCCAGGTTGATGTGCCCATCCAATCGTTGAATATCAAATTTTGTAGTCGCCATTTTTTAAACAAATCTGCTCAAAATGCTATAAAGCATTCGATACCAGTTTGTTATAAAAAGAGCAAATAAAGAGGAAGTATAAGCATAAATGTGGTTCAACTTATAGCTTACGTCCACGTGCAAATGTGACTATTATAACTTGATATCAAATATGGTAGAGAATAAAAAAAGTATTTACACACTTCACTCAAACACAAATCCCAAATACACCAAAATACCTTAGAAGTATTTACTCATAGTGTATACAAAACTCATATAAACAAAGGAAGATACAAAGACAAAACCTCTCGAGAGTCTTGTAATGCGATATTACAATTTCACTCTGTTTCTTGGAAATGAAAACTCTTAATTTATAGGCAATAGCTTTCTTTATTAACCATCCAAATTGCACGGAGATAACCAAATTTCTCTCTACCTTTAATGCCATCAAGAACAAACGGAGGAGAGAATTTCTATACGTTTGACTTTTCAAAATAGAAAAGAAATTAAAGCCATATATCAATAATTACCTTATCTCCATGAAAAATGGTAGCGGCTATGTTACTCACATCACCATTCTCTTGTTGCTCTCTTTGAGCTTCATGTATTCTCTCTTCATGTGCCCTTTCTCGTGACAATAGTAACATTCTACATCTCTTCTTGTCCCCGACCTTCCTCTGAACTTATCTCTTGACTTGCTCCTTTACTCTCACAGCGTTGAACTTTGTTGTTCTTCTTCCACGACACTCTGTGACAAGCGCCTAAGACTCTATTGGCATTCCTTATTCTTTCCTTCTGATTTTTTTATTGAACATGCTATCTTTTACTATGTCTAATGTTAGAACACCTTATGGTGCGAGATTACTAAATGAACCCTGTTGTGTCGATTGTATGGCAAAAGAAGCGAGAAGTAACAATGCTTGCACTACCGTCAAGCACCACCTTGAAAATCGCTTCAAGTGTTTGGAACACTTCGGTCTCTATACCTGAAGTTCACTAATCGGTCAAATAGTAGAGGCTTTATTCCCGTCTATCTTTCTCTCGTACAAGGACTCTAATTTCGTCCATGCGTGTATGCATATTCGTCTGTGCGCTACATGATGAAAGACACTCTAATCTATCAATTATCGAATTTGACTGAACTTTCCTATTCATCAAATTCCAATCATCATCGGACTTGCCGTCTGGCTTCGCTCCCCTTTATTTTGCAAAAGGTGGTATAAATCTTTCAGGTAGGGATGTCCTCCATTTTGGGCTTCCAAATGGAGTAGTTTGAAGAGATTAACTTAATCATTTTTATTGAGGTCATCGAGGTTCACTTGTCCATTGTGAATAACACAAGTTAAAAGGGGTTGTAATGAACCGAACCTCTTGATAACACAAGTTAAACTTTTCCCACGCTTTGTGAATCTGATGATGGACTTCCGATAAAAATATCTTCGGCTGTGAAAAAAATGGGAATACAATAATAATAATAATAATCTCACCAAAATATTGGTAGCAAAACACTCTCTCGATTTTTTTCTCAAAAGGATTTCTCTCTCGCATATAATGAGGCTCTCTCTCTCACTCAAAATCTCTAAGTTTTGGTTTTTCTTTCGGATGATTAAAATTGAATGAAGGTAATGGATTTTATAGCCAACCATCCTACTTGGTTTGAGGCCATGCGTAAAGGAGAAATTTGCTCCTTTCTTTTTCATTGGTTTCCCTTCAATCTCTTCTGTACGTGCTTTCCATTTTATTTATTTTCTATTTTATTTATTGTTTTGTTTCTCATTCTTTCTCTCCCTCCACTAAAGAGGGAACCATCAACTAAAAGTTGTTAATAAATGAAAATGAAGACAAAATGTATTACATAGATATTTAATATCATTTTAATGTATAAAATATCTCACACACACACATAAATAATATATCAAACATGAGGCGATACCAATGCATCCCTTATATATTTTGCAGCATCATTGTTATTAAGTTTATCTACTAGTTCTTAAGTTTATTTTTCGTTTCAAACAGCTCAAAAATGGAGTAGGAACATCAAGAATTCAAACCGGTAGAGGCCAACAACACTCCAGAACAAGAGCCAGGCATGGATAGCTAAAACGTGGGGTAATGGACAGTGGTCAACTTTGAATTTGAACATCGTGAAGTCAGAGCAATTGATGAGTAATATGCTGGGTTACATGCTGTCCATCAAACTTCTGTGTGTGAACATTGTTGTTTTTGCACAATAGGTTGCTTTTTGCACCATATGTTATTTGCTTTTGGTGTGGTTTTATTATACAGGAGCCGAAAAACTCAGTTAGCTTCAACTATTTATGCTTTTAGTTAGTTTCGTTCCGATACATTTGTGCTTAATTCAGAGTATTCTCAGACTTAAATTAATTGCGCTGTTTTTATCGTAATGAGCTATTTCGTAATTCTCCTTAATAGTTTCTTCTCTAAGTCTTTCACCACAACTAAGAAGAATTATGAGTACAAGAACTATAAAGTCCCGAGATATGCTGAGTGGTTCTCGAGACCTGTGTATCTGAGTATCTGTTTTTGCTTCAATCCTTCTCAGCATAAGTCCTACATACATATGATCCTTCTCCATAACCTAAATCAGCTTTAAGGTTATTGATGTTATGGGCGAAAATCACTCATTATTCATCATTGTAATGAATGCTCTTTTCCGTTGTGTCCTCATCCTGATATTCCTCGGAGTGAATAATATCACAGGGATCCCGCTCAATCTGGTGTGATATGCTCTGGGGTCCAGATCTTGAGCATATAGGAACAGGTCCAATAGTAGTTATTAGACATGAAACCATTATTTTTAAAAGATATAGTGCTGGTTTGCTTTAGATTGGGGCCACTACAATCGCGTTCCACTTCAACAAAGTGATTTGAGAGATTCCGAACGTGTTTATTTTAAATTTTTGCGTCCAATAAATTATTACTTTTGGGTTTAGTAGAATTGATTTTAAGAGAAGCAAGAATTATAACTTTTTGTCAACATATCGGGATCACTGGTGTAGGGCCCAAAATTATTTATATTTCCCTCTTAAAAGTTTCGACATTTACTCTTTATACGTTCAAAGCAAAACCCAGTCTTCCAACCCTCAATTTTTTTTTATAAAAATCCTTTCTTTCAAATTAAAATGAATTATTTAGGAAGGTAACCTATATCTCAAACCTTGTAAATTCTGATTTGGAATAAACATCATGACTCACAAACACTCCATTTAATGCATCTTCGGAATGTTATGGCCTTAACCATCAATAGGTTACTTTTCTTGCCAGGGGAAACAAGCCACCAATATCAAATCATTTAGGGACCAAATCAAAAATTAGGCTTTCCCACTTAGGCAGACCATAGTCATACACAACTATCACTCAAATTCAAACATGTTAACCTTTAAAGGTTCATGTAGTAATATGTAATATCCTTTCCAATAGTTAATCAACATGATCAAATCTATTTCAAGGTACCAATAAAATCATTCTCATAGGTACTAGCTACAAGCATTACAGTTCTGCACGATTCACAAATCAGGCATACCTTATCAAAACACATGTAAGCTCCTTTCATCACAACATAACACACGCAAAGAGGGGGAACAAAACACCAACTCTACATAATCCCTTAGTTCTCAAAAAGAAGCTTTATCTCATTTAGGGATTCCCTGTGCCCGAAGTTCTACCTCTCTTTCATCTTATTAAGTCACCTTGCCACCTTAAATAGTATTAGTCACATCACATGATATTTATATAGTTCACAAACCACAACAATATCTTTCTTTATAGCTTTTTTGGTTTCCAAACGATCGAGGTATCACTCTTAACAATTTACTCATGCTGGCTTATATCCTTTTTCACTGCTTTCTCTATTTCATGTGATGTTCTCAAGGATCTAAGTGATTCCACTTAGTGTTTTTCTTTTTACTTCCAAGGTTTGTTTTCTCTGTGGTATTGCCTATTAACCAAGATGCATATTTATCTGGTGGATGCTGTTCTCTGGAGCTTGACCCAACTCCAAAATCAGAATGATATATCCGGGTCTTTCTATTAATCTGGATGCTCAGTAGCTTCTTGCTCAAGAATTTGTAACAACCTCTTTCATATCAAGAGGATTTTTGGAGAGCAGTGCTAGAATAAATTAGTTCCTCTCAAGGGGATAGAAAATACTTCTTATTTCCACACAAAATTGCAAAAAGATAAGATATGCCTCAAAACAGATGTCTATCCTAAAGGCAGGTAATAATATCCTTCATTCCCAATGGACATAGAGCAGTATGTTTTAGCTTATTACATCAATCTTTATGCTTCAGAGAATTCTTGTTCAGCTCTGATCTTATTGATAGGGTAATCCCTAAATTGGTTTCCGCAGAGGGATAATGATATGCCTGAATATGCCAACTCTTGAGGAGGTAAAGTCTGTATTATTTTTGTTAATGGTTTAGGGGCTCAGGCCCTGAAGTGGCTTTAGGGGAACTTCTTCAAACTTTTTTGGGACATTGTGCTTAAAGATGTTTGATTCTGTTTCTCAGTTTTTTGCTCAAGGATGGATATTGCAAATCTAAATTCTAATTTTATTAAGGCATTGATTCCTAAGTCAGTTGGTACAAAACAGAATTGAAGATTATAGGTCTATTGTATTGGCTAACTTTCAATTCAAGATCATTACTAAAGTGTTTGCATATAACTTAGCATGAGAATTCCCTAAGATTATATTCGAGCATCAAAGAGGAACCACTGGGAAGGGAAGGCAGATCTTGCTATAATGCCAATGTATTGCCTCAGTTACACATGTTGGATCACAAGTCTTTGGAGGAAACTTGGTTCTGAAACTGGACATCAGAAAGTTTTTGAACAATTGACTGGAATTTCTTTAAGGGTCTTAGAAGCTTTTGGCTTTGAATTCAACCTTTGTAATTGGATTAAAATAATAGTGCATCCAGCTGTTATCTATTTCAGTGAATGATCATTCAATTGGGTTTTCAATGCAAAAAGAGTGAGGCAGGGTTATCCTCTTTCACCATTGCTCTTTTGCTTAGCTGAGCATATTGGAGTAGGGGAGTCTCTATGTTGGCTGATTCTGGTCTTTTGAAACCAATGGCAGGTCTTAGGTCTTGTTCTACTCAACTCATGCTTTATCTGTAGATGACATCCTTGTTTTCTGTAAGGGCACTAAAAGAAACTTGAGTGTCTTCTGGAAGGACCTCATTCCAAGAGTATAGTGTGCTTCTGGTCAATTCTACGAGTTTGGAAATGTGTAAATTTTATGGGTTCCATGTCTTCTGCTAGGAATAAGGAAAAGTGGCAGTGATCTATCTTGGTTTTAAAGCTAGTTCTCTGCCTTTTAAGTATCTTGTGGTGTTCCTATTTTTCAAGGTAAGCCAACTACAACTCTTGCAGCCTTTGGCAGATAGAATTAAATCAAAGCTGGCTTCTTGGAAAT
>CM061062.1:192148265-192384410 GCA_030762895.1 Sophora flavescens | reverse complement strand
TGGTGAATGAGATAGTGGTAAAAGTAAAAGTGTTTAAATTTTAAAAACTGGAAAACAAATAACGTTTTTCAATAAGCACCACAATAAATAAAACCGCCCGTAGTGTTTCGTTAAGGAAACATTGTTATCTTGAATATCTATAACAACACATGTACAAACAAAGAAGCTTTCATATGCTTAAACCATATCGGAAAGGAAATAATGAGCAAACATTTATCCTTTAATAGAGGATGTTATATAAGCACTATCAAAACTCTTTTTTAAAAAAATATATTTTACTTCTTCAATTTCTAATAAAAAGCAAAACATTTTATTCACCACAAAGTAATAATTTTTCCAAGTGTACTTTTTATGTTTCATTTATCGGACTATAGTGTACAGCGTTAAATAAGAGAATTCAAAAGAACTTATTTCTATTTTATCTCTTATGTTTCAAATTCATACATAGTGTTTGAATACATTGTTATAAGTGAGAAGACGATAAAAAATTGAATACATTGTGCGAGAGGCAGAAAAATTGAATACATTGCTTATTGGGCTGGTTGCTCGAGGTCCTTTTTGTGCGATGTGTTGATACAACAAAAGCACCTTGTGATTCTTTCTTGAGAAACATCGGTGTATACAGTACTATTCCTTGAACTCGCTAATGCCTGACGCCCAGTTTCGTATCCAACAATCGGTGTTCCAACGAAATTATCGGCTTAGGCGAGAAGAATGCACTACCCGGTCCACATACATATCTTTCCTATACATATCTTTTCTAGTATGTCTTGACATTTAGCACATAAAATTTAGGCAAGCCACTTGTGTGCTCCATCGATGTAGCTCATAGGTCATTAGATAGCTCCATAAATGAAGAATAAGATGAGGAGAGGAGTTATAAAATTTGTAGTGTGAAGGATAAAAAGAGCGAGGGAGAGTTATTAAAAGGAGAGTTTGGTTCAATAGATATTAAGGCAAAGTGATTATGGACAATTTTCTATCGTTGAAGGTTAAATATCTAGTTATATGTGTAGGAGGTTTTCTGATGCGTTCATGAATTGTGCCAACTAACATGCGAGAGATTAAGTGGAGTCATCTGGATCATTTTGTTTTAATACGAGGTGCAAGATATATAGTGTTTCCAAGCGAGACATTGTCATAGTTACACATTTTATAGTGCTTATCCAGACAAGCGCTGTAAAATGTGGTACACACAAAAAAAGGACAAAGCGATGAGGTAAAGATATACATTTTATGTATTATTTATAGGGAGTAGTGATTCAAAACTCTTATCATTTTTTTCTTCAGATACCCAAATTTCTTTTCATTGAAACAAAAACAAATGCCATTTTGTATTATATTTTTGAGAATTACAACTTAAGTTTCTTTCATCATTGACAACAAGAGTTACAATTGTGACCACAATTTAGGAAATTGATATGAAAAACAAAATTCAAAGGGAAAGTACATATACATATTATGTATTACATACAAACACAAAATTGAATCTGTTAGTCTCTCAAGGTGCTTTTGTGGGTTTGAAGGTTTGAGTTACTTGGTGTTAGAAAGTTGGCTTCTGGGAGTTTTGGCCTCGCGTGCATTAATCTCTGGTCTGGGGCAGTTTGGATCTATAACTTTGGCCTTTAGAACTATATTGGTTTCGCACTTAGGGTGGCAAATGGATGGATTGGATAAATTTTTATGCGGATTGTACTGGATGGATTGAAACTTGATCCATTAATCCATAAGATCCATAAAAATTCATTAAAAATCAAATCCATCCGTGATCCATTTAATAAATCCATCAATCCATCCATTAACAACTTTTTATGGATGGATACTCCAAAATCCATCCATAAAAAATTATTTTAAAGGCTAATTTTTTTGTCTGGTCAAAATGCATTAGTTTTAAAATACTCATACGCCTCTGTCTCTCTCTCCTCTCTCTCTCTCTCTGCCGCATCTACCCACCTGTCTCTCTCTTTCATCTCTCCTATACCACCCTCTCTTCCAAAAGCATGTATAAGAATTGTTGGAGGTGGTGGTGATAATCAGTAGTCCGGTCCCGTCTGAATCATTAGGGCTATTGGGCTAAATTAACGGCAATTAAAAATAAAATTATAAATAAAAAATATGAATTTATTTATAATTTAATCAAAATTTATTTTCACGAAAGCAGAAATAAATTTATTGCTTTCTAACTTGTCAAATCTTTTTGTTATATTATATTGCCAGTCTCTACCAAAAAAAACCTTCACTATTAAATTCTTTTCGATAAAACAAATCGACCACTACGATTCATTATAAAGGCATGCTTTTACATGTTTCTTTTTTGAACAGGCATGCTTTTCACGGTTTACTTAAGAATTGATAAGTCTTGCCTGTTATTTTCTAGCTAAAGACATGTCAGCCAAGTTACAACCAACAAGCTGGACGTGGAGTGCAGTATTTAGGGCATTCTTTATAAATAGTGCCTATTAAGGATGGCAAATGGATGGATCGAATAAATTTTATTGGTCTTATGGATGGATTAAAAATAATCCATTATTCTGTTATAATCCATTAAAAATTCATTAAAAAAATCAAATCCATCAATGATCCATAAATAAAATCCATATGATCAATCGAGAGGCAACGAAAAAAAAACGTACGTGATAATAATTAATGTAGTTAATTCTTAATATAACCAAAAAAAAGCAGATAAATAAAATAAAAAAGAGTGAAGAAAAATAATAGAAACGGAAGAGAAAATCGGATTGAGTGTTTTTTTTTTTGTTTACAAATGGAGATTTTTTTATTTGGTGAAAAATAATGAGAAAAATAAATTGTTTTGGGAATGGATAAAAGTTGATCCATTCACATTTTTTATTGATTGCGTCCAATGGATTTTAAAAATATTGGATGGATCATACGGCATCCACTAAAATAATCCAATCCATCCAATCTATTTATATTATTTTTTTATAAATGGATGGATTGGAATGGATTTTTGTGGATGGACTGGATTGATTTTGTGACGATGGATCATTTTCGACACCTTTGGCTTTGCACCCAAATATTGGTGGGAGCTTTCAGAGACACATAAAGCATTTACAATTTGTTAGAGCTAGAGGTATTGGTTTTGGTTGTGGAGGTGGAAAGGTGGAACTGTCTATTTTCTTTATCTCTTTCTTGGTCATGAGGTTTGCTGTGATTTGATGCTAATTTGATGGTATGTGGTGGGAGTTTTTTTATGTTGTTGGGTTTGAGGATGTTTCATACTATCAGTGTCCTCAAAAAGGTTATTCTGGTGGGGTTCTATTGTTCAGGATTTTGATTTTTGGATCTTTCACTATGTTGGTTGTAGTGGGGGTTATGCAATTATAGTTAGTTTTTCAACCTCTGCAGGAAACCTTTTCTTTGGGTTTAAAATTACTTATTTGTTTTTTACATCCTTTGGTCTATTGGCCTTTAGTATTATTGGGTTCGAGTGTCCCATGTATTCGTATTAATAACAAAATTTTGCTTATAAAAATCATTGGAACCAAAGTAGTTATAGTTAAATAATCTCTTAAGATTTTGATGTTAACGAAAAGATTAAAAAATTTGTACGGCAAAGTTATGTTGTGGACTAACTTGTCTATTCGATATGCGGATGTTTTGTTTAATCACTAGACGAGGAACGGTCTAAAGTTTCCTTAGGAAAATCCAAAAGCATCGCGAATTCAAACTATCTCTCATTCAGACGAGCCTTCAAACTCATCCGGTGGAACTAGTCCAAAAGGTTAATCACTAGATGATTCGCTAGAAATAACTAAGCTTAAAAAGACTTAGACGTGTCCCTTTAAGTATATCAAGTAATAGAACTAATCCAACCATTAGGAAGTTCAAGACTAGTAGTCCATTCTAGAAAAAGAATGAACTACCGATAGAAACTAGCCGAATTTAATCCGGACTACTAACTTTCAAAGCAAAAAAGTGGTTGCACTAGTCCACCCGTCTAGAACATCTAGACGATGCATCGCTGGACTACCTTTATCCGCCTTATGCAAAGTTTAAACAATTCACCAAAGTCATTTTATTTATTTTCCGAGCTAGTCAAGAGCTTTCAATTCAAATGTTTGTTTATTTAAATTTGAATGTTCCATATCTCTTTCTATGCTATTTCAATTGTTTATACTTGTTTCTTGGTAAGAGAAATATCGAAAGTCGCTTACATAAAACTTTATACTCTGACACAATGCTGTAAAGTTGACTAAAGTACAGAAGGAAAGACAAAAGGTTACTTTCGAGGTCCAACCTAGATGTGACAGAACATTTTAATTACGATAAACAAGAGTCTTTTCTCAAGATCACATATCAAGTTATCACATTTCCAGCGGATCCTAGCATTTAATGATATCACTAAACGAATTTTATTAAAGATCGTTGAAGAAGAAAGAGCTCAAGCTCAAGTCAAGACCTTCTATAAATCGACGTAGTTGAGAATGAAGGTGACCTAGAAAAATGAAAGAAGCTTTGGTAATTAAAAATTACTTAACTCACAAAATCTCTTGTGATATTATTCTTTTGTAATCTCATATGATCTTAAAATTTTCAGACGACATAGTGAGTTCTTAGATCAATCTTTTAAATCTCTTAAGTTTAGAGAGAGCCACAAGAGACTTGATCGAAAAAGAATACTTGGAGTGCCTGAAAGTGTTGAATACTTGTGAGATTGTGTTCAGAGGTGTTGAATACTTGTAAGCTATTGTATTTTAGTGGAAGAAAACCCCTCAGTAGAAGAGACCGGATGTAGCTCCGGGTTTGAAGAGTGAACCGAGGATAATATACATTTGTGAATCTCCTTCATCCACTATCTCTTGCGATTTCGTTTATACTAATCTTAGGGGACTAGGTTGAGTTTGTTACTTCTTTAAAAAAGGCTTATTGTGTGTTTATTTTATTGCTTGCTTAAACAAGTTTTAGAAAGGTTTTTCGAAAACTGATAAGAAACATAATTCAACCCCCCCCTACTTGTTTCCACTTGTCAACTTCTTGATAATCTTCCAAATACAAAATTACCTCATCTCATTTCTGATTTGACAACAAAAGCTTTTTAAATTTCTTTCGCCATGAACATAGAGCTTGTTGAATCTTCCAAGACTTGTTAACAAAACAAGGGAGCTATGAATTTTAATAGAAAATCTTCCTGCCCTTGAAGATTTAACTTTCGATCCCTCTAGTGAGGATGGAGCTACAAATCTCTTATGGGTTTTTTGCGACTCACTCCTCTCTTTTGGGTTTATTATGATTCAAGTTGGATTTTATCGAGTCCTATTTCTTCCATCTTTCCCACACGAGAAACCTAACTCCCTAGGAAATGAAGAACATGACGAATTGAGAACAAGAGTTGATAAATTGGAGTAACAAAAACATAGGGACAATTTTTATGGGGGAGATATTGTTGAAATCTGAAGCAACATAATTGATGATAAAATAGAAAATTATACGTGCATATCCCTTTTTGTGTAGAGATATTATTGTCCATTAACCCATGAACTGAACTAACAAAACGGGAGAGATTGTTCACCTCTACCTAGGCTGAGGACATTTGGTTTGAATCGAAAAAGATAGTATTCTCAAGCAAGTGTTATTATAGTTATTCCTTTACTTGATGTTTATTTGATAGAAACGTTATTAAAGTTATTACGATGAATAGCGCATCTTAGTAAAAAGCGTTGTAAGAGTGGTGGACCGTTTTTTTAAAAACGGATGGTAAAGACATAATTTATTTAAGGAAATGATATTAAAGGTTTTATATGTTAATAGTGAATCCTCAGGTGATATTAAATGCTTTCGCACATTTTTTTCTCGTAGCCCTCTCACGAAACCGTTCTTAAGTGTTCGTTATTAAATCCCAAATCATCATCTTGTAAATGGTTATTTACAAAAGCACTTTCATTACAAGTCCCAAACTATTTATTACATGGTCCTCATTTACTAAATAGTATGACTTCATCATTAGTATGCTCCAAGTAGTTTCCTCCTCAAATGCATGTTTGGAAGTTAAATAGTTGACCACCACATTTTGTAATGCCTCTTGAACTCTTTCTTTACCCCTGCCCAGGGTCATTGGTCTTTGAATGTCTTCTATGTGTGGACCCCTACCCTTGTGTGTCCAGATCCACCAATAGGCCTATATAAATGAATATACCTTAAATTAAAGCCTTCACTGAATAAACAAGTAGAGATGCTTTACATTTAAATAGCAGGTAAGAAACCATTTATTTAAATATTATAAATAATGAATTTAATTTGTCTGACACTGCCATAAGGTAAAGGATCTTTCACTAGACATCCAATCTATCTAAAGAAATTCAATAAAATTCTTGATTATCTCTGCTTAGTTATTAAAATTAAAAGCACATATGTCAAGATATTAGTGGATGTCAAAAGATAAAACTTTTCACATCTCTCCATACTACTTAATCCATAAATAGTATATATATATATATATATATATATATATATATATATATATATATATATATGTTTATTCAACAGGGGGTGGCACTATTATATCTAGTAGCTTTTCTTAAGTTTTAGACTGTATCCTTTAGTTATATAAACTTCTAAAAACTGATATTAACATTGCCTTTTAATTAAATAGGCTACTTGCAAGTAAGTCTTAAATAGGCTAAGTTTATAGGTCCGCCTGTCGAGCGGCCTGACTCGACTCTATTTACAGTTATAACCCTGCTAACAACACGTATAAGAAAATTCACTAGTAAGAAAAAAAAAGCAATCCAACAACATGATTTTGCATCTGATCGACTTTAATTCAACCAAAAAATACAATCTTTAATTAATTGTTAATAAAAAGCAAAAATCAAACCAAGGGAAAAAATTGAATGTTGCCTGTGTATCAATAGAAGATAAACTATTAGACCATAGAAATTGAAAGCAAAAAAAATTATGGTAAACTAACATCAATAAAATGACAGAAAAAGAAGACTACAGCATAAGAAAAAAACCATATACCTCAAAATCTTAGGGCATGAGTCACACAATTCATATACTTACTAGTGTGAAATGTAGGCATTTATCACTGACAATACATCATATTTTATAATTGAAGAGCATCGCCTCGTTTTTAGTGTACGAGCAATATTATCATATCTTTGACGAAAAAATAATCGATTTGAGTTAAGTTTAGAACTACTGGGTTTTTCTTCTTTTGAAGGAAAGAACTTCTGGTTCCAGTTGCCAATAGGTTGAGGGAACGTATGGATAGATAAACTCCGTTTTGTTTATAGCGGACGAAGATGCAAATTCCCGTATAGATTACTGCAACATCGGATCCTTCTTAATCAATGTCCTAATAATAATGACCCCTGACATACGTTATGGATGAATAATAAATAAAGTCGTCACTCTCGATTACATAAGCACCAGCATAATAATTATTACGGAGAATAATATTAGATAAAAAATTCATACGTATAAAAGAAATTGAATTTCATTTTTATATTCTTTATGTTATCAATCAATTACAAATCATCTTATATATAACTAGAGTCACATTTTAAATAACAATTTAAGATTTAAAATTGATTGATAGTCATCAAAAATATCAACGATAATACATACTAATTAAACTTGAAAAGAATTTTTTGTCCAATAAATAAATTATATGAATAAATAATATATATATATATATATATATATATATCAATAAATTAAACTTTATTAACGTCTTTCTTTACGGTCTTTACTAACGTTTCTTTGCTAAACAAAATTTAGGTGAGGTGGGTTAGGGCTCACCGGGACCAGTGTAAATAATCAGGTTGTCGATGAGGGCAGGAGTGGTCGTCAGTCATAAGAAGACACGGATAAGGAGGTGGCTCTCGCGTGCTCCAGGCTGAGGGGATACACTGAATAACCGATTAGGCACACATGGAAAAGAGGGATCCAAAACTATGTAGGTATAGACCATAGGTTTGATGATGGCTTATCACAAGTGTTGATACTACCTACATCAACAAGAATGCTTCTGCTTTTTTGGGAGCCCATCAATTAAGAACTCCATGATTAGCATGTGACTTGGGAGGCAATTTCGGATGGTGACCTCTGAGAAGTTTTCCACGAAGCGTGTGAGTGAGGAAAAAGTATGTTGAAAGAGCCGTGTTAGTATGTGGGGATAGTCTTCATAAATATAGCGTATCAGAGAATCTTACAATTGGTATCAAATTGCACTCTCCGTACGGGTGGTTCAGGAAGAATTAAGTGGAGTCCCCAGGCATGTAACACCCGAAAGTGCCGGACGCAGGGCGGGAGTGGTAAATCGGGCAGAGAAGCTTACGACAAGGAGCGCCTACTGAGGCTTCTAGCTGAGGATACACGAAGAACCTTGGAACTCACAGCGAATGAGAGGGATCACTGAGACCCAAGAGTATGAGGTCCCATATGATTGAGGATGGCTTATATGAATTGATTGTACTACCTATATCAATAGTCTTGTCTTTTTAGGAGCGCATCAATTAAGAATTTCAACAGATTAAGCGTGCTTGACTGTAGCGGTCCCTGGATTGGTGATCTCCCAGAAAGTTTTCCACGAAGCGTTTCAGAGGGTACTTGGCATAGATACTCTATCAACGGCATCACTCAGATTGGCTGGAGAGATTTCGTACTGACGACTCTTATGGATTATAAATATTATCGCTTACCAACTAGATAAACAATCGTCACGATTGCTTTACTAACGTTTCTTATAATTTTCTTTTACGTGGTTCTTATAAATTATGTATACGCAACGTTTCAGGTAAATATAATAAGGGATGCGGTTTTCTCTGTTACATTCTTAAAAGTAAATGGTGCTGTCGCCGCGTTTGTGGCTGCGCCAATTAGTGAATCCATTGCTCCATTACCATTAGATACGAATATACGATTGTACCTATAATAAATTGATATTCTCATATGAACTTCTCATACATATTTCATGCATAATTAATTAATTATTGTCTTTAACTTTTAGATAATTTAATTTTAATTTTATAATATAAATCAATTATATTTTTAATTATAAAAAGTACAATTGTTAAAATGATTGTCAAAATTTACTTTACAAAGTAATATTATTCTAAAAAAATATATACAGCACGGTGGCAATCAATAGAAAAAATAAAACAGAAGCAAAACACACTACGTAATAAATAATACAACAAAATAAAGTTCTTTAGCGTGGATGCTAGAATAGGATAGGGAGGAGTAGATACATCACAAATGATTGTGATCACGTCTCACATGATAAAAAAGTGAATTGATTAATTGCATAATTAATAATGGTATATCCAATAGGATAATTAATTGAAGCAATTAACTTCACTTTTATGATTCTTGCCATGTCATGTTACTATTTTTTTTTGTTAACTATTGAATAGGTCCCCGAACTATTTATAAATTTTCAAATAGGTCCTATACTAAAAAAATTTATAATTAGGTCATCGAATTTTTATAAAGTTTTTAATTGTGACACCGGCCACCGAGATGGGGAGTGGTCACCCGTGCATGAAGGCACCGATAAGAGCGGCTCCCGACATGTTTCTAGGCAGAGGGACAGAAGGAATGATCCAATTACACACGTGAATGAGAGGATCTTGAGGCGTATGGGTATGGGACTATCAGTTGAGGATGACTTAAATGAATTGATTGTTACTACCCATATATATAAACAAGATGCATATTCTTTTGTAGCTCATCACTTAAGAACTCCACGGTGGAAGCGTGCTGACTTGGAGCAATTTTCCGGGATGGGTGACTCCCGGAAGTTTTACCAGAAGCTGTGAGTGAGGACAAACACGCTAAAAAGCCCGTGTTGGTTTGTGGGGCGTCGTCAATCCATAGAGTAGCTAAGGATGTTACAAATGGTATCGAAATTGGCACCTATCCTAAAGATGTGGTTCTGAGACGCAACCAAGCGGAAGCCGGTGGGGAGGGATCCCAGAGCGTATAGGTATGTGACTATACAAACTTGAGGATGACTTAAATGAATTGATTGGTACTACCCATATCAACACGATGCATCTTCTTTTCAAGAACTCGCTACTTAAGAACTCCACCTCCCGGAAGTTTTACCAGAAGTCGTGTGAGTGAGGACAAAGCACGCACGAAAAGGCCCGTGTTGATTTGTGGGGACTAATCGTCAATCCATAGAGCAACCAACGATGTTACATCAATTCGGTCCCTGATCTAAAAGTTTTTAATTGGGTCCCCGAACTTATATAAAATTTTCAATGAGGTCCATAATTCGTTAGTGATATGTTGAATTGACGGAATATAATCGATTTCATCCTAGTCGGATAACCATATCGCCATTTATGAGTAGTTTGGGTGGAAGATGAACCTGAGACATTGTCACAACAAAATACATCAAGATGTAACAAGATGAAGTGAGATGTAGTAAGTTGCAAGTGAGAGAACTATTTTTGGGACGAAATTATTTAAAGGAATGGATATACAACCATAAAACATAAATTAGGGAAGGAATGAACTATTTGTTCAGATAAAGGAGAAGCAATCGCAAGTAACGTTTTGGTTTTCCGCCTCAACATTTTGGCCTCTTGAACCCTAAATACAAATTTGGGGGATCCAGATCACGCTTCACACAAAGAACTTAAAGACCTCTTCACGGACCCTACCCCGGGACTCGATTGAAAATTTTATATAAGTTCTAGGGACCCAATTAAAAAAATAGTATAGGGGATCCAATTGAAAACTTTATAAAAGTTCGAGGACCAAATTACAATTTTTTAGTGTAGGGACCTATTTGAAAATTCTCAAATAGTTCGTGGACATACTCAATAGTTAAACCTTTTTTTTACTTTTGGAGGATGCTAATCGGTGGCCTCCGAATATTGGTTAAGGAATCAAAATAGGTAAGTTTGTGGATAGCTCAATTGATTTGAGTTAAGGTACAATAAGTTGAATGAGTTGGAGGTTTAGGGTTCAAACCCCGGAAATGAAAAAAAAACTAACATAACAACTAACGTTTCGATCTCAAGCTTCACTGCTTCTGGTGTTTGAATGATCTGGACTTTTGACGGTTCTATAGTTCTTTGGTTGTTGGCAGATGTTTTGCTTGTTGGTATGTTCCTTTTCTACTGTACTCTTCTCATACGGGTTATGCTCCTTTGAGTTGAGCTTCATTGGCTTAGATCACTTGATGGATTGGAAAGTTGTTATATGGTAACTTCTGGCCGGTTAGTTTTAACTCAATATAGTTATTAGTTCTTTTGTTTGGTGGTATAAGAGGTTTTTTTCTTCCTCTTTTCGTTTGTTCTACTTTGCAGGTTGTTTTTCTTAGTGAACTTTTGTTTAATTGATTATGGTCCTTCTTTAGGGGCAACTTCAATTTTATATTGGTTTCTCTGTTACCTTTATATATGGGTTAGAATTTTCCTAGTACTATTAATCAATATATTTTTTGTTTATAAAAATAAGAAACTAACGTTTGTTTATATAAAAAAAAGAGAGGTAAGTTTGTGTGGAAAAATGGTGTATTTATATACTTTAAGCAACTTTACACTTTAACAGTGCAATTCTTAAAATTTCATTAAATGGGTTTCAAAAAGTTAACCCAAATCTTTATTTACATTTATTTTGTTTAAATTTAAAATAGGCTAAAATTTACTTTTGGTTCCTCATCTTATTTTTAAAATTCATTTTAGTCATTTATCTTTAAAAATATTCATTTAAATCCTTTATCTATCAAACATTATACAAAATGGTAATTTCCGTCAATTTTGTTACTAACATCATTAACGTTAACTTATGTGGCGTTTAAATGATGATTTGGGAAGCTCGAGTTGGTACATTATCCATGCGGCAGGATATGTCGAAATGCGAGAGGACCAAATTGAAACCAAGAAACAAGATAAAGAACTAAAATGATACAAAAATAAGATAAATGACCTAATCAAGTCTTCTTCTCCAACGAGTCCCTTCCCCACTAAGTCTTCTTCCAGAAATTGATGACCTAGGGTTTTGGAGGCTTGCTATTGCTCGGCGTCCAAGTTTAGGGTTTTAACTTCTATTGCCAAATTTGATGGATTTTCCCCCAAAAATTAGATGGATTATTATCCTTTTCAACATTTCCAATTGAATTTGATAATGGTGACTAAATTGTTCTTCAAAATTACAAGTTTTCCAGTAATGATGAATAAAACACTCTAAGAAGGCCATGGGGGTTTTGGAAGTATATTTTGTTGGCAATAACTATGGAAAAGAACTGATGTAACGCCTCTAGCGGTAGAGAAAGAACTTAGCATGGAAGCAACCCCAAAGATATGCATGGTTGGAGATGCACCCAAGTGGTGAAGTTGGGAATTGCTGTCCATGCAGAAACAATACTTCCGCCGGGAGGAAGGAAGGCCAGGAAGCTCCGAGAGAAAAGAGCAAAGCGGAAGCCGTTGGCCGAAGGGAGAGGTAAACTATTTTGAAGGAGCTCCATGGAAAAGAAGTGTTCCTCGCACTTCTACGCCACCGACCCCGCTGACTTGAGGAAGTATGGTCAAGCTTAAGACCATAATAAGCGCTTCTTGGGAGGCAACCCAAGTTTTCTTTCCCTTTTTCCTTTTGTTTTTGATTTAACCTCTTGAATAATTTGAGAAGATCAAGAGGCAAAAATATCATTAATAAGTTTGTCTAGTGTTTTCAGGTTGAGAAAGAGAAGAAGAGCATAAAAAAAAAATAAAGTCGTAGGTCATCACCGGCCGTGTACAAGGGGGTCACGACGTGATGAACTAAACAAGAGCACAGAGAGCATCACGGCCTAGCCGGGGACAACCATCACGGGCGTGATGAGTAGGATGCCAAGATCGGAGAGAGCATCACGGCCAGCCGTGATGTAGATCACGGCCGAAGTGGCAACCCCGAGATCGAACGATCACTACCGCCTGTGATAAGCCTCACTACCGTGGATACAATTTCTACCCAAGTTTTGACTAGAATGTGAAGCCAACACCCGCTCACCGACTCGGTAAGTTGTTCCATTTTTTCCTTCTCCGACTTGATTATTTACATTGGAGACAATGTAAGTAATCAAGCTTGGGGTGGGGTACTTTATTTATGCATTTGCATTTTTGCATTCATGTTGCATTCACATAGGCTTAGATTTGAATGATCACATACTATAGATTTCACCTCACTTTGATAATGCATACGATTGTAAAAAATTGGAGCCAAATGAATTGAGATAGCTAATTTTGAACACAATTTTTTATTATTCTTGTGATATGGCTAAAAATAAAAATTCTTGAGATAATCATTTGATAGTTGATAATTAGCATGTGGTTCCTTAAACTTGTGTACCTCACTGATTTTGAACTACTAAATGTAAGATTTTGAGCCAAAAGGGGTATTCACTAAATCTACCCCATTTCTTGTGCTAGAGTGTTGTAATTCCTCTTGGACCGTATTTTCTAGAACTTGACTTGAAACCATTTCAAAACTTAAAAATTTCTGAAAACATTTTTGGAAATGATTGAGGCAATAGTTATTTATACGTCCTCCAGAGCTTAGATTGATACATGCTACCCCTTAGATGCCCAATTTTGAGCCTAAAGTTAAAATACTTTTCTTGGTACCTTGAATTAATTTGATAAATAGTGCTTGGTATGGCACCTTTTAAAGTATTACAAAAAGGGCAAAATGGTAGTTGGAAAAAGTATGGGATGAAAAAAGCCGAGAAAGTAATTTCTCTTGAGCTATAAATCTCCCCTTCTCCAAAAAAATAAAAATGAAATAAACAAAGAAAAAAAAATGGAGAAGGGGATGACAAAGAAAGTGAGAAATTAAAAGAAAAAGAAAAAAAAATTAAATGAAGGAATAAAAGTGGAAAAGTAAACCAAAGCCCAAAAAGGGGTATTTTAGAAGGTGCCATGCTTTGTAATGTTTGATAATCTGTCTAGCCTTCTTGAAATTCCCTTTCCTTGATTTTCCCACCTTCACAATAAATCCCATGGCCACATTACAACCAAAGGAAAAGACCTCTTGATTTTTAAGTGTTTTCATTAATAAAGTGGAGATTTGGTTAATGGTCAAGCCTATGGTAAAATACTTTCCTTGAGGAAATGGAGTGAATTGTCATAAACCCTAAAAACAATTGAGTGAGGTGAGATGAGTGCCCAAATCAGTGAGGACATGAACTTGAAAAAAAAAAAAAACCTAAGCTTCTAATTGGACTAGAAATTGATTATCTCTTGAGTGCTTATTAAAAATGCCTATTACTTGGATTAGCTTCTAGGTTTCTTGGTTCACTATCCATGCTTTGAATGATTTATATCTTATGGCTCGAGTAATTGCTTGAGGACAAGCAAAGTTTTAAGCTTAGGGTGATTTGATGAAGTGTGATTCCACCTCATCTTTGTCCATCATTTTGCATGCATTTTCATGTAGTTTAGGCATATTTTTATTAGATTTTAGGTTAATTTTCCTTTGAACGGGTAAGGCGGTTTTCGTGTGTTGTTTTGCAGATATCAAGGGTAAATTGCTCAAGATCAACCATGATGAAGTTTGGATGAAGATGGAGCTTTAAAACTGAAGAAAATGAGCCAAACAGAGCCCATCACGGCCTAGCCGTGATGCCCATCACGGCCATGATCGAGCAAAACTGAAAAGAACAAAGGCTGAGTCGTAGTCTGGTCACGCCCTAGCCGTGATAGCCATCACGCCGGTGACCAAAAACCACCACAAGTCGTGGTCGTCGGGGCCAGGCCATGATGGCCATCACGGCCGTGATGGCCGCCACGCCAGGCCGTGATGAGCATCACGGCCATGACAACCAACCAGTGAAGAATTTTCAAGGCAGAATCCGTCACGCCAGGCCGCGTGATAGCCATCACGGCCGTGACGCGGTATTACTTGGCTCCCAACCAAATGAATTGGATCTAATTTGAGTTGGATTAGGACTCTAACTGCCCAATTCTATAAATAAGGGACCAGCAAGAGGCGAAAAACATCGACCTTTGGGGCTACTACTCTAGGCATAGATTTAGGATCTCTTTCTTCTTCTCCTTCTTCTCTTAGTTATTTTCATGTTATTTGTAATCATGCCTGTCATCTCCATGGCAAGGCGTGAGTAGTAGCATAGTTTCTAGGGATTGGGGCTCTGCCCAAGTTTGTTTATGATGTAAATTTGATGTAAACTCTTTGTTAATTACGATTTACTTTAGATCTGATTTCTAGTGTTTAATCAATCGTAAAATCGGCGACCGCTATTTGCGTGGCGTAGACGTTTCTAAGGAGGAACCTAGCGGTGAACTTAGGATTTCTAGTGTGTTTCACACGCAAGTTCGGCGCACGCTTATCGCCAGAGACGTATATATTCTAAGGAGGAACCTAGCGAACTTAGGTTATTTGCATGACTTAGACATTCTAGGGAGGAACCTAGCGGTGAACCTAGGTGTCTGATCTATAGAGTCAGACTTGGGACTGAAATCACGAGAGTTAGAAGTCGTCCCTCGAGGATCAACGAGTTGTCACGAAACGCAAAGGGTTCAATATGGGATCGACTACCACGAGAGTAGGGGGTCGGGTCAATTGGGCACTCGCTTGTAACCCGAGAGGGAGCTTAAGCTATCGAGGATAAACTCGCCTTCAAGGCAATTTCGCTAATTAACAAGGGTAATCAACTTCATAACGTAAACGATCTTGTGGTAACCTAAATCCCTAGGAACCCATTTAGATCAAAAATCAAAAAGATTTGTTTTCTCTTTTGTTTGATTCTGCTTTTATCTCTTAAATTCAAATTCAAAACCATTTCAAAATATAAAAATCTTTTTTAAACAGTCCAGATCTAATCGATTTGATAATTAGTTGCGATTCGAGAACACGCTGTGGGATCGATATCTTTTATTACTTGGCGACGATCCGGACACTTGCCGGAATCGCACGTGCATTCGCACGCTATCACACCTCCAAACAGAAGGCTAATGGAGATTCCTCTATCAATGATGTAGCGCAACTTTTCTTGGATCCAGTGTGAGTTTGAAGAAGCAACAATCAAATTGCAGGACCTCATTACCGATGAAGCCAAGATCGTCGTCGCGAAACCAAAGGGGAGTAATTGAAGGAGCTCGTTGGCAAAGAGAGGCATCAAGAGAACATCATCAAGATCCTTCTTCTCGGATGCTTCAACAGTTCGATCTCCCTTCCTTCGATTCAGATCGCATCATCTCCACCTCCATCAATTTCTTATGCGTTATTGGATCCGAAATTTCTGGTTTCGCTCGTCCTCAGGGTCCGATGATTTTGGCTCCTGTGAACCGGGTTTTGCCACCATGGCTCTAACGAATAACCATCGCCATGGTTCTCCACCGGAGAGACCACCGTGAACCACTGCATTCGCCATCAAAAGTTGCGCTTGGTGGTCCTCCGTAATCGCCGCCTTTGATTCCGCCGTCTACAACTCCGCGTGAGCGCCTTCCCCGCAATCGAAGGTTCCAGCATCTCATTTTCTAGCCAGCACTGTCATTTCCGCATGCTTCGCTTTCGCTTTTAGGTTCCATCTCCTTCATTTTCTCCGACGACGGTTTCACCCCTGTCCTCCGCAACGCCCCCACACCACTTCGGTTTTCCCCGACATCCCGGCGGAAGTCGCCGCTGCTCACCGTCGGGGTCTTTTTCCCCTTCATTGACTTCTCTTCTATGTATCCCTTCTACACCAGATTCTAATTTTGTCTTGGAATATTGGAATGACGGGGAAAGTTAGAGTTTGGAATGGGGACACCCTATTAAGTCGGGCTTCGATCTTCCGGGTCATTTCCCTTCTTCTGTTTCAGCTCGCAACACTTTTGGGCCTCGTTTTTGGCTACTATTTTTGTTTTTGTTTGGGATCATGTGTGTGATGATTTCTTCTCTGTTTGGGCTTTATTTTTATAGATTGTTCTCTTGTAATTGTAATATAGGAAGCATTTAATTTTTTTCTTTTCACTTCAAGCTGCCTATGGTTACCATTGTCAGCTTGCGGGAGGGTAATAGAATACATGATTAGTGAGTTGGTTAGGAAGTTAGTTACATATAGTTAGCACAATGAGCTCTACAAATAAGAGCACAATGTACACAATTCATTATCTTTTCAATATGATTCCTTATGAGAAATCTCTCTCACTTGCAAGCTTTCAAGCTTCTAAGTTCTACTTCTCCTTGAAGCTAGTCTTCATCTCTATGATCCCGTGGTTGGTAACATGTGCTTGAAGTACTTCCTCCCTACCCATGCTCTTAATAGTTATACCTCGTGTACCCTTACCTTCACGTCTTCCCTCATGACAAGACTAGGGAAGCCCTACAGGTTCTGTTTCTAACACATAGTCTATACAAAATTAATAGCTTCTTCTGCAACGTACCTTTCAACAATAGATTCTTCAGGACTATGTGGATTCTTCACATAACCTTTTAATATCTTCATGTATCGCTCAACTGGGTAGATCCACCTTAAATAAACGGGGCCACACAGTTTAATCCCCCTCACTAGATGAACAATTAAATGAACCAAGATGTCGAAAAAATGAAGGAGGAAAATACATATCCAATTGGCACAAGATAATACAAGCCTCATTTTCCAACTCATCCAACTTCTAAGGGTCAATGATTGTGCTGCATATAGCATTGAAGAATAAGCATAACCTAGTTATGACATGCCTGACTTTTTTAGGCAAGATGTCACGAATAGCCACCGTAGTAGTTATCGTGATCAAGATGTGACAATCAAGAGACTTTAAGTAAACTAATTTAAGATCTTTCATTGAGACAAGCCTGTTGACATTTGAAGAATAACCCTGTGGTACTTTGGTGCCCCGTAAACACTCACATAAACTTCTTTTCTCTCTTTTTGACAAAGTATGACATGCTGGGGGGAAAATATGTATGCTTACCCTACCGATCGTGGGAGCTAACTGCTCGTATACCCATAGCTATCATGTTTTGTTGCCATTATTCGGAAGCATGAGAACAAATGTTCGGTCCCAAAAATGGTGATGAACATACATGTGACTCTCACGCATATGGTGAAGAGTTAGGAGGCAACAATAAGAGTTGGGGCGAACGTCGAGGCGGTGGCATCACAGAGACTCGACAATAAATGTTTGATTGTTTGTAAATTTCTTCAACAATCAATTTCCTACCATTTAACTCTTAAATGAACACACATCATCATTTTTCCTCATATCCGGAAGAGCGTGAAGGAGATGCACGATTGAGAACGGAGAAGAGAATATGGAGGTGCGGTGGTGGCACGGAGGTGCAAACGATTGAAAGAAGTTTCAAGTGTTTTGAGAGAAGCGAGAAGGGTACATATGAGAGAAAGGGGACAAGCGTGAGTTTTACAAAATGATGAAGACATTTAACATTGGTTCCTTCGTAAAACCGATCTTAAAGGCATAAATTTTTTCTCGAATGCACTTTTAAGATCGGTTGTCACAAGAACCAATCTTAAATGTCTTCATCACTTTTTAAAAACATACTTTTTAAGATCGGTTAAGTAGAAACCGATATTAAAAAACTTCAATTAATTTCAAAAATGTCATCGCCTCGCTTTTACAATCGGTTAAAATGCAACCGATGCGAAATCTTGTTCTAGAGTGTGTTATTTCCACTAGTGTAATTTGGTCATTTATCTTGTTTGTTGGTTTCGATTTGGTCCTCCGACGAGGCTCCAACACATACTATCACATGGATTACATGTCAACTTAACTACCCAAATCATCACTTAGCTAGCATGTACACTAATATTAACGACGTTATTAACGGAATCGACTGAAAGGATCATTTTTGTATAATATTTGATAGAAAAAGGGATTAAAATGGATCTTTTTAAAGATAAAGGATCAAATCGAATTCTAAAAATAAGAAGAGGGACCAAAAATATATTTTACCCTTTAATATATTATACATTTGTGATTGGGTTGTTGAATATTATGGTTCTCTTTTTTTTACTTCCAATTGGTGGTCATATTACAAGAATCGAGATCTTATAGAAATAATTGTCCTTATATGTGACATTCACATCATATTGATCCAATGGTGTAACCCACTAAGAATTTGTTCTTAACTTTAAGAACTTGATAAGCAACTTCCATTTTAGTCTGCTCTAAGTAACCTCAAAACCAAGAAGGTTGTTGGATATATGATTGGATTTGTTAAACATGAATGCCATGGTTCAATTTTTAACCCGTGTATGAAAAAGCTTTGTTCGGAGAGGTTGTATCCATTTTGATGATTTCTCCATCTCGAAAGATATTCATTTCTAGGTCGTCGGTAAGAGAGATTCTTTGTACACACAAAAATAAGTAATTTCCAATGGCTGAATTAAAATGTACCCATTGCATGGTTCTTTCTCGTGTTTTCCTTTAGAGTGAATTTATCATTAAATCTAAAGTTAATAAGTACCACTGTATTTATCTTTAGATCATTTCATTGATAAAAATCTTTAAGTACTTTATTAAATCAAAAGTAAATACACAGAAAGTGTGGACCCTACTAAAGTTGAAGCTGTGAGGAATTAGGAATGCCCTGAGACAGTGGACAAAGTTAGAAGTTTTCTTGGACTAGCATATTACTACAAAAGGTTCATAAAGGGATTTCTCGAAGATTGTGTTATCTATGATGCAATTGACAAGAAAGCCAAAGTGCTTGAGTGGATAGATGAGTGTAAGGCTAGCTTTCAGGAGTTGAAGATGAGACTTACAACATATCATGTATTAGTGTTGCTGGATCTATTGGCGCTGTTTGACTGTACTGCGACGCATCATATCATGGCCTGGGTTATGTTCTCATGCAAGATAGCAAGGTAGTGGCATATGCCTCTAGACAGTTGAGGGTACATAAGAGGAACTACCCAACTGTATAGTCCCATACCTACACAGTCTCAGGATCCCTCTCATTCGGGTGTGTAATCGGTTCTTCATGTGTCCCTCCCCCTAGAATCCTGCCAGGAGCCGCTCATTGTCCGTGCCTTCTTGCACCGATGATCACTCCCCGCCCTCATCGGCACCCGGGTGTTACATGCCCACCAGCTTCCGCTTGGTTCCTCCCCGAACCACACCATACTGGGAGAGGGGTCGCTCTGATACCATTTGTAACATCCCTGACTGCTTTATGGATTGACGACTGTCCCCACAGACCAACACGGGCCTTTTCGGCGTGCTTTGTCCTCACTCACACGCTTCCCGGAAAAACTTCCCAGAGGTCACCCATCCTGCACTGCTCCAAGTCAAGCTCGCTTTTAACTCGGAGTTCTTAAGTGATGGGCTACCATAAAGAAGATGCATCTTGTTAGTATAGGTAGTATCAATCAATTCATATAAGCCTTCCTCAACTGTATAATCCCATACCTACACAGTCTCAGGATCCCTCTCATTCGGGTGTGTAATCGGTTCTTCATGTGTCCCTCCGCCTAGAAGCTCCGCCAGAGTCGCTCATTGTCCGTGCCTTCTTGCACCGGTGATCACTCCCCACCCTCATCGGCACTGGGTGTTACAAAGCCGATTGAGGACCAGCACTCTCCAAAAATGTGAATCAAATGATAGAGGAAGGAAAGAGTATAGAGTTTTAGCGAGGTGATCGATGGTATCATCAGGTTTAAAGACATGATCTCAGATGCCAAAGGATAAAGAAGTTAGGAATATGATCTTAGAAAAGGCACATGAAAGCAAGTTGTGTTTTCATTCAGGTGCTACAAAGAGGTATCAAGGCTTGAAGAAGATGTTCTGGTGGCTTGAGATGAAGAAAGAAAATGGCGTAATATGTTCTGGTCTACTTGGTGTGTCATAAAGCGAAGATTGAACATCAAAAGCCAAGAGGATTATTGCAATCGTTGGATGTCCCGCGAATGGAAGCTTTCAAGCATCAAGACCTCAAGCAAGATTGGTAAATATACTAGGTCTTAGATGTCTTGTAAGGGTATGATGATTAAAACTCATTTTAACTCATTTAATCAATTTAACTAAAACACTACATTTTTGGGTCAAAGATTTTTAATTGAGCTTTTAATTAGCAAAGTGTTTTCCAAATTGATTTAACATGAAAAATAATAATAATAATATTTTTAAAGTATATTAAATTAATTTTTAAACGGTGCACGTTCACTACAATTGAATCTTAAAAAGTTGGTGCACATTAATTGAATAATAATATAAACAAGGCTGTAAATTTTTTCAAACAGTTCTAGCCATATCATTTGAATAATATACATATATAGAATCATAGGATTGCAAATAATTTGTCCCAGATCTTGTCTCCAACGGTGCATTGGCTATTCCTTCAATTGATATATGAAAATCCATTTAAAAACATTATGGTTAAAATATAACTGATTGTCTAGCTTCTTTTCAAATTGCAACATATTGAAATTTTGTCTTAAACCATATCCAACCATTTGACATGACTAGTTTCTTGAATTCATTCCTTTCCTTAATTAATATGCAATGGTCATATTTTCAAAAGTATATAAAATTGAGTTTCTTGGTTACAAATTCAAGAGAATAGAGATCACACGAAAAATATATATTACTTTGATCTGAAAATTATGTGAGGACAAACGTGTTATAATCATCATACTCGAAGTGTTTAGCTCATAAAAAAAAATATTTTACTCGAAGTGATTCAATTTCTATCATTTACACTATTTATAGTGCTTCAATTTCTTCTACATTATGTGCCAACTCATAAATAGGGTGTGGTATCCCTAGATTGAGAGTGAGGTATACCTTTTAATTAGAAGGTAAGGTATCCTTTTGTTGTAAAAGGTGGGGCATCACTTTGGTGTGCAACTTTAGGCTCAGAAGCGCGGGTGGGTGAGGTATCCGGAGGTGCGAGGGAGAGTGCTAGAGTTCGTTGAGACTCTTACATGTGGTGGGTGGGGTATCCCAAGAGCCGTGGTTAGAGTGCTCTATTGTGTACAAAATTGCAAGCATCTGTTTATAAGCTTGTTATTAGTGGAAGAAAATCCCACATGGAATGAGGACTGGACCTAGGCCACTAGCGGTGGATAGCTAAACCAGGATAAAATCCGGTTTGCAAGCTTTTCTTCCATATCTCCTTAATATTATTCATCATCTTCTTTGGTGCTTTGATTATTTTCGTTGTACGCGTTAAGTTTTATTTGAAAAAATCATTTTTTGATAAATTAATTTCGAAAATTTTATAAACCCAATTTACCCCGTCTTGGGTTATGGTTGTCTATCAGAGCTTTCGCTCTGATTAAAACTTAACAACTTAAAGTGAAAGATCCTATTTGTTGACAACCTTAAAAGCTTTCTTAAAAAAAAAAAAGAGTTTTTGCGATAAACCACCATATTTTGTTGTTGTGGATTTTGTTTATTGGAAAGCTAGGATATAAATTTTTATGGAAGCAATAGATTTTGATTTGTGGGATTTTTGTTAAATGATTTTATTTTCAAGCCCAAATTACAATAAACGACTTTGATAAAAATTATTGGTTTAAATAAATTTTTAGTCCATGTAAAGTTTACTAATTTTGGTTTTAGTCATGTTTTGTAAAAGCACCTAAAATGGACCAAAGGAGAGAAAAATCCTATCATCTCAGGGACAAAGGCAGGGTGTGGAGAGTGAGTATATACAGAGACAGTGTTTTGCACGCAAAAAGACCTTAAACTTACTGTCCCACAAAATGTAGAAAAAAGAGCAAAACCAGAGGCCACCACACTTCACTGACTCCTTACAAAACAAAAACATATAATGACTGAAAATCCTTCTAAGTTTTAAAATCATCACAAGATTACAATGCAAAAGGAAACAATAAGGGTTAGCTCCACCGTACTACTACTACTACTACTTGTAGGGGCCCCTTTATAACTTGAAATTTTGCCAATCAAGTTCAAACCATCCATCTCCATCCATTTTGGTACTACTATTTATTGTAAAACAAGTGCACCGATCTGTTAGCAAAAAATGGGCACGTAAATATATGGTTCAAAATGTTGCATGCTGGGGACACTACCCCACGTGCTGCTCTATCCACCGTTTATTTCTGTGACTACAAACAACGGCATGTGGGTGTGACCTCCTAAGGCTATGGCTAAAGGCTAAAGCTGTACAAAATTTCAATTCTTTTCCAAACCATAACGCCAATAAATGACACTGTTCAAATGGTCTTTGTCTCAGGCAAGAACAAGATAGTGGTATAAGAGCAGGTGCCTAAAGAAAAGAAAAAGAAAGTAAAACCCCACCCTACCCCTAAATCCCAACCAATCCTACACATCAAAAACCTGGTAAAATTACTAAAATAATTTTAAAAAAGAAAATTTCACAGCTGCACACCTAATTTTTTTTCTTAAATTTTATAAATGCGGGACATGCTAGTCCCTTCGACCACCTCCAACATCCGTTTATTTGCTTACATATCTTGCTCACCATCTGTCTAGCCCGTTGGCAGTCCTGCATCGTCTATGATGAATTCTAATCGTGAAAACAAATGAAAAGTGAAAAAAAAATCAATTTTCATATATTTGGATTTTAAAGTTGTGCATATTTTAAAGTTGTGCTACTTAAGTACGAGACATGTAAACAAGTAAATAGATATTAGAACTGATTTGAGGAACTAGCATGTCCTTCGTTTGTAAATTTAAAGAAACAAATGATTAATTTATTTTGGCATGGGAACAAAAATGTTCCCGTAATTATTTTTACGGACTAAATTTGCCTTTGCTTTTCTTTTTTTGAAAGGATATCCTAATATATTTTTTTACCAGAAAACCTCCGTCTCCTCACCTCTCTCATAAATGAAGTATATATGATGCTATGGCCTAGACAGTGAGTACTACTATCAGACATGAATGCTATTCTATGTGGCGACAAAAGAGGCAAAAAAATCAGAAGCTAAGTGAGATTCTCTTTCTCCAGATCAACCTTGTGATATTGGTCCTTTGCACTTAATTCTGTTTATGACTCCATGACCCCTACGTACTGTAGCATGAGGAAAAAAAAGGATCCAATAAAGGGCAATGCATATATTTCATCGTATTGGATGATTTTTTTTTTTAGGGTAAAAGTGGAATGAGACATACGCAGGGTAAAGGTGTGAAGTAAACGGGATGAGGAGAGAAGTAACCACTGGGAAAAATAACATATATTTTTTTGGTTTTTTGAATTGGAACCCACACCATGATTAGGTTTTTGACTTCCCAGTGAATCCACGAAATATTCTACGGACTTAAATCATTTGAACTCGTTATATGAGAATAATCTCCTCTCGAACGCTCGATGTCATAATTAAGATCCTCCCCCCTATCCAAAGATGTATTCTATGAAGTTTGAACCTAAATTCTCCCACTATAGGACCGGTTTACGCAATCAACAGAACCACACTCATTAAATAAAATAACATGAATTTTATTATTGTTATTTTGTAAAAGAAAGACATGATGTATCAATTTTTTTTCTTTTTTACATTTTAGAAATCGAAATGGTTAAAGTAGCCACCGCACAAAATAAAGAAAAAACAAATGAAAGTAAGAAATAAAGTGACCTATACGAAATTATGTGGTTCTACAAAAGGCCAGAAAGCGAAAGTTCCTGTTAAATGCAAAAGTATGAATATTTCTTTATGGAGAGAGAAGGGAAAAAATAATGCCAGAAAAAGAAGAACCAAACAAAAAAGTAATATAAACAAATAATTTCGGTACATTATCATGAGTAAATGAATCATAGTTTTAGTGGAAATGGGTCCAAAATCCCAAATTAAAATTCAGAGATGTGGTTTTGTTTTGGAGTGGCTGGTGGGTCTATGCTATAATAACAAATAGAACATAAAAAATTGTAGCTAGATTATGATAATACAAATGAATAATGAATAATATAAATAAAATTATAGAATGTAAGGCACGGTTGGCTAATGGTCCTTTTCACACTTTGATGGTGGTTACCCAAATAAAATATGAGCAGCAATCACAAGGGATCCATCAGTTTTCTTTTCATTGATGCTTGCACCCTATATCTTTTAGTAGGTGATGTTATCACGGAAAGAAATGTGTCAATTAAATTATAGGTATCATGAGAGAGAGAGAGAAAGGGTAATGGCACAAGAGAAGAAAGCTGGCGAATAGAATTAAAATCCCAAAACCACTAAAGAGAAAATAAGCCAAAATTCTAAAACTTCAAAACAAAATCTTTAGATCAAGTTGCAAAGGGGGAAGCACCTGCAACAGAAGTGCAAAAAAAAATATGTTGTGAAATGATAGGCGCACGTGTGCATCAATATTGCAGATAGATTGAGCCCTGCAGATCAAGAAAGAGTCCCGGGGACCAGATGTACAGTGTTGCTGGGAAGTAGTAGTCATAGATAATTAAAGAAGGATTAGATTTTCTACCTAATGGTTCATTGTTGTTGCCCTTATTACCAGCAGCAGTACCAAAGAAAGACAAGAATATAGGAGACTTCAACGTTTTAAATAAAGCTTCCCCATCCTAATTGAGATCACAATGTTTTGATTTTAGAGGTTTTCGAAATCGAAACCATAATTATGATCGTATTGGTCATATTTTCACATAATTGTCCTGATTGTGATAAACGCAACACAGCCACAGTCACGACGGTAATTTAAAACCTTACGCACCCAAAAAAAATTAATTAAAATTATCTCCAGATAAAATGATTGTATTCATAATGGAAGGGTCAATTCCTTTCCATCTATGAATGTAGCTACACTGTTTTGCAGAATGGCCATCAGAGATAAAGATTCGCCAAAGTGTTTATTCAAATGTGCACACCACTGATTGGAGCTTCGTAGGGTCAAGACAAAATGCATATGTCATTATTAATAATGAAAGTGGATGAACATATGATGTGCCTGCTAGTTTCCTTAATGGCATCGTAGAAATATCTACTTCCTAGTGAGAATAGAATGTACAACAGTGTTTGAGCACTCTCCTTCGCCCTCCAACAGTAGACCAAAAAAAGAAAATCAGGAAAGAAAATCGAGGAATGAGTTTTACAATGAAAATGAAAGGCTATGAAGCCTTCTATTCTACCAATTATGTTCATTCCTACAAGTTAAGGAAAACAAGGGATTGATAATTTACTAGCTAGAGTGTGCACTGAATTGTGAACTACTCTTACATGAACACTCACTCGCCCCTAAAACAAACAAAAAAACAAAATAGAAATAAACATATATTCAAATGAGAAACTTGGTGATGAAGTGGCATATCAACTACAATCTACAACAAGTAAAAGCAAAAGAATAATGAAATTATTCGAATGCTAGCTAGATTAGCTGATAGAGGGAATGATTGCGCATGAGACATAAACAAGCAATATTTACACTACACCTTAATTTTGTTGATGGGGAGGATTAATTTGATCTCAGAAAATCGCCAGAAATAAATATGTACTTTTAAGCCATAATAATCACAACTAATTTCCTTCAAAATAAAAAGATATAGATAGTAGTATAATAATGAAAAATAAAAGTGGAGAAAAAAATTATGAAAATTTATTAAAATTAAAATTACTATAAGGTGGTGGTGGCAGTAGTAACAACATTAGCTGTAGCAGTAGTTGTAGAAGTTAGACTAGCACTACCAGCCTCACCACTAGTAGTGTTATCACCACCGTCACCGCCACCGCGACTACCACTTGCAACAGAAACTGCACCACCGCCACTACTACTCACTGCTGACACCGTCACGGTGGACCTCTTCCTCTTCTTCTTCTCATAAGGAATCCCTATGGCTTTAGCTTGCCCCTCCCTCACTTCTCTAAGGTAAACCTCACGGCCCCTGGCGCCGAAGATTGGGACTCGAGCGGCCTCCGTTCTCTCGTAGCCGCCCCGAGCCCGTCCGATCAAGCGCTGAGCTGCTTCCCTACGCCCGCTTGAGCGGCGACAGGGAGAGGAGGGTTGGGGTGCCCGGCGTAAGGGGCACCCAGCTATGTGTACCTTGGTCTTCCCGAACTGGTCAAGGTACTTCAAGAACTCGATCACGTGCGCGCCACTGCACCGAGCCAGCGTCAATGGTGGCTTGTGGTTCCGAAGGTACTGCAAGAACGTGTTCCAGTCTCGTCGCTTCTGTGACTCGTAACGGCTCGGTGGCGCAGGTGGTGATGATGATCCTCCCTCACCTTGCGGTGTAGCAGAAGAAGTTCCAGCACCTGATGATGGAGCTTCTGAGCTATTGGGTTGTTGAATTGATGCTCCACCTGATGCTGATTCCATTATCAACAACAAACCAGAACCCTCTAGGGTATGGGTTCAATTTAGGTCACTATGTGTGATGTGTGGTGTGTGATCTATGTGATAGGGAAGTGGTTTTTGTAGTTTTGGTTCTAGGCTCTGGTTTTTTTTTTTTTAGGAAAAAAAGAATCTAGAGAAGTGCAAGCAACGAGGTTTGTCTTTGAAATCTATGATTGAGAGTGATGAGTGTTTGTTTGAGTTTGCGGTGGATGTTTTCACAAGAAAGGGTTTCTGGTTTTTGTTCTCTTTTTTGTGAGAAGGAAAGAGAGAGAAGGGAGCGTTTAGTTTGGTTTGAAAAGAGAGAGAAAAGGAAGGGAAAAAAAAAAGAGAATTTTTTTAAGAGAGATTAGTGATGGGACGTAAAAAAGCATAGCTGAATGAATGAATAAGAAAGAGAAGGGTGAATGGTTGCTGACGTGGGTGGGGGAGGGTGGTAGCATAAGAGAAGAGAAAAAAGGGAAGAAATGCTATGTTTTTATTTTTTTTGGTGAAAAGAAGAAATGCTATTTGGTGCACAGTATTGGCAATTTCACATGGTGGCCCTCTCGACGTGACAGGTTTGCTATTCACCACCGGCGGTTCTTCCACTCTCTCTCATTCTGTCATCGTGCTCCAAAAATATAATCTGTAGTATGCATTCTTTATTTATGTGTTTAATTATTGAACACTACGAGAAGGTGTTTTTTTTTTGTTGTTCAATTTTTTTTTAAGGAAGTTCAAATTGTTCCTCACCAACGTTTATTATTTTTAAATAATAAAGATTAGGGTTGGAGTATTTGTCAATAAAAAATAAGGTTAAATTAGTTTTGTATTTTTAAACAAATTTGTAGCTCTACTCAAATTAATCAAGCATCCAAAATCATATCAGACTCTTTTATTAGAGTCTTATACGTAGTTTTGAAAATTGGATAGTCTTGATCCAAAAGCTATCAATTATTCGATTCGTTCAATCCAAAAAATTGATTAATTTTAGAATCAGTTAAATAGATCAAAAATTGGTTAAAATCGATCAAAAAGATTGGCTGTGAAATGAACTGAGAATTTGTTTGGTTTTATTTTTAAATTATAGAAGTATACTTTTTTAGCCAAATAAAGATCCAATGGAATATATATATATATATATATATATATATATATATATATATATATATGAGTTTTTATTATTTATCATTTTTCGTCATTTTTTATTTTATGAAATATATAATATGATTACTTTATGTTAATTTAAAATTTATTTTGTCTTGAACACCAAAAAAATAGGGAAAAGTTTAAACATCCCGTAGACTTTAGCGCATTTGCAAATAGGTACCATTAATTATTTTTTCTTCCCAAATTAGTCCTTAAACTCCTATTATTAATAAAATCATTCCTTCAATTTTTTCATTTTAATTAGTTCTTAAACTTCTTATATTAGTAAAATCAATCCTTCTATTTTTTTTTTTGAAAGGCAAATAGAATTTATTAAGGGGTACAAAAAGTACCAAAACCCATAAACAAAATAACCAAATGATTTACAGGAAAACAGAAAAGTCACAAAACACCACTAAACAATCAAACTGACTCAATTCCTAACCAAGCAAGATACTCTAACCAAGGCCAATGCACAAATCCTTGAATAACAACCACCCAAGCATCACACCAACACTAAAAAAGCCCAAACTCATACAAACATAGCAACCTTCCAATAACTCTCACTTAGATCAATAACGATGAATAAATACATATAATCGTTCATTTTGCTTAAGTCCAATCAGTTGGTTGTGCTTGTTTAATTTTTTAAATTTTTTTATAAAATAAGAACAAACCCTTGAAGCTTGTTAGTTGAATGATTGATTTTAGCATTAACAGTAGTCTAATTGAGAGGAAAAATTATTTGAATAATTGATTTTACTAATAATAGGAGTTTAAGCACCAATTGAGAGAAAAACATAATTGAAGATACCTATTTATAAACGAACTAAAGTTCGGGAACCTGTATGTACTTTTCGCAAATATATATATATATATATATATATATATATATATATATATATATATATAATAGTATACTATACTGTCGTGATTTATCTTAAGTTTATTACTTAATATAATATTTAATATTAAAAATATTTGTTTATTTATCATCGATTAAAGGATGGTTTAATTACAATTCAACTTTTAAATCTTAAATAAATATATTTTCCAATTTAATGATAAGTCCCACTTTTAAAACATTTGTGTTACACGTCTTCTATTTGTAAAAGCGTTGAAATTCCCCTATTCTTATTAATTCTTATAAAAAAAATTTCCTAATTTTAGAAATACTGCTGCTCATGTTCAGCCATCCATTCCGCAACCTCGCAAATTTGTTCTTTGGGGTTCTATTTATTGGTTATTTATTTAAGAAGATGATAATGAGTGTTTTTAGGATATTTTAAAAAAAATTAAGAAAAACAAGCTTTTTTTTAAAAATTAAGTATATCTTTTTTTCAAATATTAAATATATCAATTTTTATGTAAATTTTTTTTTACCTGATTCCTTAATAATATTCTAAATACAGTGGTTAACATTTCCCATTTATTTATGCTATCTCTCCTCTTTGGATGAGTGAAAGAGAGTGTGTGCTCAACACGGATACGTTGTAGTGTGGACTTTACTGTAGTATGCGGATCTGATGGGGAGAAAAAAATGGACGGTCATAACAGGGTCAAACATTCCATCCCCACGTTATTATCACAATATACTTTTTTTTTTTTTTGATTTTTTTTATTGGATAGGTTAAGGATCTTTAAAAAATAAGTTTACATAAGAATTTATATATTTTATAGGTTTAAAATTGGAATACTTAATTTTTTAATAAATAGATATTACTTTTGGATTTTTTAATATGTGTAAAGTTGTATATGATAGAAATTTTTTTTTATAAACAAATGTTAGTAATTAGTATATTGTGTTAGTGGGGGAATTGAACACATGACCTTTTTATCACTTCAAACCATATATATCTCCATCAAAATATCTTGACCACCTTATAACTCATCACTCACACAATATCACTTAACAGCTAACAATATAAGGTTATATACCCTCCTCTCTCTTTTTTTCCCAAAAATGTTATTCTAACAACCCAAATTTACAACTATACGGTGACAACCATATATATATATGAACATTAATTCATTTTTTTAAAAAAAAATATATTTATCTTTTTTATTACTAACATTTTTTGTCACAAACATATAAATATATGGTTAATCACGTGAAAGTATTTGATCAATTCAGTTCATTATATAGTTAATGGGTTGCCCTAAAGCTTAAAATAGTTTTCCACAACTATGCAAGGTGAAAATATTTGCACGTGATTAACCAAATATTTACATGTTCGTGGAAAATGATTGTAAGCTTCGGGATGACCCATTAACCATATAATGAATTGTACTAACCAAATATTTGCACGTAATTAATCATATATTTACATGTTTGTGAAAATAATTGTAAGCTTCAAAATGACCCATTAACCATATAATGAACTGAATTAACCAAATATTTGCACATGATTAACCAAATATTTATATGGTTGTGGAAAATGATTGTAAGCTTCAGGATGACCTATTAACCATATAATGAATTGAATTAACCAAATATTTGTACATGATTAACCAAATATTTCCACGTAATTAACCAAAAATGTAAGTACTCAAAAAAGCTAATTAATTTTTTAAAAAAAGGTTTTTTTTATTTTTTTAAAAGAAAGGTATGTTTCAAAGGAAAAAAGTCAAAATTACAAAAATGCCACTGTACAGTGGAGTTGTCGTTGGAGTTGTCGTATATGGGTTATTAGAATAACACACTTAAAAAAGTAAATTTATATAGGAACTTGTGTATTTTATACTTCCAAAACTGAAATACTTAGTTTTCCAATAAATAGTTATTACTTTTGGATTTTTTAACCTGTGCAAAGTTGCACATGATAGAAAAATCTTTCTTTTTGTAGACAAATATTAGTAATTAGTGTGTTGTGTTATAGTAGGGGAGTTGAATCTATAACCTTCTTATTACTTCAAACCCTATGTTCCTCCCCAAAAATATCTGGAGCACCTTATAACTCCTCCATGTCACCATATCACTTAACAGCTAACAATATACAGTTATACACCCTCCTCTCTCTTTTTTTTTTCCTTTTCTTTTGAAGACCAACAATATACATCCCATTTACCTTCATTTTCATCATTTGATATTTTGTTTTCTAATTTTGCATATAATTTTTTTAAATAGGTAAATGTTAGTGAGTTAATGTTAGTCTTTTTATTAGTGGTGGGATTTGAACCCTCAATCTTCTTATCACTCCATTCTTTAATTCCCCCATCCAAACCACCTTAACCACCTTATGACTACCAAATTTTGCATATACTATACAACAGTGAAAATTAATATTCCAGTTATGTGAATTTCTTAGGTTGATCCTATGAGTAATACTTTTGCAAGTCGACATAATTTGGTTGTGACTAAATTAGAGAGATAATTTGATCCTTATATGTATAAGTTATCTATATATATACTGACATTATTGTTGCTCAACAAGTTTTTCGACAGAAATTAGTTTCGCCAACGATGATGGGCGTACCTATAACATGGTTAGGAAAAAATAGAACTGGACATGTGCAAGAACTATTATTACTTTCTCTTTCTTTGGTTTTGAAAAAAAAAATAACTATTTTGAATTTCGGCATTATGTTGATATTATAACTAATCAAGTTAATTAATTAAAATTTGATTAATTATTTATTATAATTAATAAAATTTAAATATTTGTTATAAAATTGATGATTACTAGATATTCCCTTCGGTCACTATTATAAGCAAAAATTGAATAAAACACACATATTAAGGTAGTTAGTTGATATCATTTAAAAGAGTCATTGGGAATAAAAAATTAAGTTTGTTATATAAATTACCCTTCCTCTCATTTATTAAGCTTGTATTTTTTAGAATAAAATTAAGGAGTCATTGGAAAACAAAATTTGTATTAAATGGAGGGTATTTTGAGAATAACTTCATTAAATAATATGATAGTTGAAATTTGCTTATATTTTGGACTAAAAAATTTGGAAATTTTTGCTTATATTGTTGACTGGAGGGAGTACTTAATAATTCACTTTTCATATCATACTCATAAAAATAGAAAAAAATCATCTGATTAATTTAAACTATATTTATTTTTGTTTATAGAATTTAAACTATATTTATATGCAAATTAATAAAATAAAGATATATTTATCTCTAAATTATTTAATAAATGAGTTTAGTTTTAATACACTGTCATTGTAAAAAAAAAATTACATTGTCAATTGATCACAAAACATCATGTGTTACTTTTAAAGTAATTATTTGTTCTGTCAAAGAACTGATGGATACCGAGACGATACTCGACTTGCACTACAAAAAAAGGTTGTTTAGCGACCGAAAATAGTGACCGAATTTTTTTGTTGCCTTTTGCGATCGAAATGGCGACCGATTATAGGATCTACATGAAAGACTGATTAGAGTTAATACTGCGACCGAAATAGCGACTGAAATAGAGCGTAGCAGAGTTATCGGTCGCTATTTCGGTCGCTAAATAAAGGAACTTAAAAGTCAGAAATTTTATGCCTTTTTAGCGACCGAAATGGCGACCGAATTAAATGCAGCGGTTAAATTTTATTTAAGTTTGCGACCGATATCAATTCGGTCGCTAAACGGCGCGTAAAAAAAAATTAAAACAGCACGTGTTAGCGACCGATTTAAAAATCCGTCGCTAAATTTATGAATTTAAATTTTCAAATGCACCCTTTAACGACCGAATTAGCGACCGAAATGTTCGGTCGCTAAAAATTAAAATCCCTAAAAATGCAGAATCCCCTTTCTTCTTCATTTCACGATCTCTCTTCCTCTCTCTCACTCGATCTCTCTTTCTTTCCTCCGGCCACCACGGTACGAGACTGCCGCCCCTCCTCCGACCACCACCATCACGGTAAGCTCTCCTCTCTCTCTCTCTCTCTCTCTCTCTCTCCATCTCTCTCTCTCTCTATCTGTTTCTAACTATTTATCTCTCTCAGTTCCCTCCTTCTCCGCACGGCTACCACCGGCACCACCAGAGCAGCGCCGCCGTCCTCCTCCTCCTCTGGTATGTTTTCGTCTCTCCTCGCCTCTCTCTCTCTCTCTTTATTTCTCTGGTTTGTGCATTTACTATGTTATTACAACATGTACAATATGCTCTGTATTTATTTAATCCATGCTCTCTGAAACTTGATTAGATCCCCATTTACTTAGTTCGCATTCGTGGTTTCATGTAACTCGGTCATATCTTTATCTAGGCATTAGTTCAAGTATATAGTTTTTTGTAAATGCTTGTTTTTTTGGTCTGTAGCTCAATTCTGAGCTTTCTGTATAAATAATTCAGCATTGATTTGGGGGGGGAGGATGGTGATGGATTTGATTGATGAAAGAGAGAATGAGAAAGATGGGTTAACCTAGGAGGAAGATGACGGTGTTGAACTTCAACCACCTAGTCCTCCCATGTATCTTGTAGTAGCAACATGACTCGGGAATAATGGAACTGTTTTTGATGATGTGTTTGGATCTCATGACCTGACCAGTTTTGATATATTTGATCCTGTAACATCCCGATTTTTCGCTGCTTCTAATATCGGAACATCCTGTAACTTGAACTTCATTGCTTTATTGCTTACTACTGAGAAGAGTTACTTGTGTATTTCATGTGAGTTGTGAGTTGTGATGATCATTTGTTTTCATGTGTCATTATTTAATCACTCCTATTAGGATTAGGAAGCTCTCATTGAGAAAGCACGAGAAATCTGTTTTTGTAACTTTTTTTTGAATGCATTGAAATATCAAAAGTCAAGACTGTGAGATTAGAATTGATGTTTACTTGAGCCACAGAATGCCATTGCTTCCTCTGAGACTGCGAAACATAAACGGGTTTTGGTTTATTGTTGATTGTTGACATGTTGTATAATTTAAACTTTAAAGCCTCAAAGCACCATTGAGACAGCCATCCATTTAGACCAGGTACAGTATCTCATCAACTTAAGAATAACGATCGGATTCACGTAATGATGGTTAAGGCATAAACTAATCATTACTAAATTGTTCTTGTGTATTTGCAGGATTTGATTTCAATCCCGCGATCATTCTATCGTCATTGGGGACAACAAATACCGCGTGTTGTGACTATTGAAGACAAAAGCGGAAATTTGTTCAATGGGAATATAGGAATCCATGAGGATCACCCATATTTTGCAACAGATACAAATGGTATCAGGGAGTTGTATTTGTTGTCCACCGGTGCATTGGCAAAGTTTAAGTACCTTGGGGGTTCTCGCTTCTACATGTTCATCCTTTTGGAAGATTGATGAGTTTTGATATTTTGATTAGTACTTATTGACTGTGGTGTGTTTTTATGTTTTGATCGTTAATTAGTACATTATTAAACTTTTTTTTATAAACAATTATTAAACTTGCGTTAATTAATGTATATGTTTTCTTGATCATATTGACTATGGTGTTTTGGATCGTTAGTACATCATATTTACGTTTTCTATTTATTCAAAAAAAAATATTGGTGTATTTTGTTTATATCAGAAATTAAAAATCAATGGGGTAATAGTTGAAAAACAAAATTTGGTCGGTAGGATTAAGTTACAGGAAAATTTTTATAAAAAAAAAATCAAAATTTGTGACCGAAATAGTGACCGAATATCGGTCACCAAATTAGGTTAACTGAGCATGCGACCAACTATACGGCGACCGAAATATATAATTTTGTGACCGAAATATCGGTCGCAAATTAGCGACCGAAATACAGGTTCGGTCGCTAAACATTTAGCCACCAGGGTTTCTGCTACCCCCTTAATTCGGTTGCTAAAAAATATAGCAACCGAATTATCATGTTTAGCGACCGAAATCTTCGGTCGCTAAATAGGTTTTTTTTGTAGTGTTATTTGTGTAAGTAGAAGATCCAGATATTCAAGGTCTATGCTTTCTATATATAGTGTGACTGTAGCGAGCTATTTATGAGAGATTTAAGAGGTTCATTAATGACGACGGTTACAACGTCATAAATCACCCACTAGTGAGATGTTGATTACGAGATCTGACATTGGTTACAGATCTTAGTAGTCAGAGACTCGGATTGAGGTGGGTCGATTTTGAGGCCTAACATGACCATGTCGGAACATAAGCGTATAGTCGGGCCCGACTTATATGTGAAATCCATGAAGTAACATTATTATATTAACATTTTTAATCAGTTCGAATCTCACTGTCGATGTGAGGACCATGTTGGTTGGTAATCTATAAGTACCTTTGTAAGCGCTCTTTGAGTCGTGAGGCATGCCCTGACCCTGGTGAGCCCTCGAGATCCAACTCACCTAAACTTTATTGTACCAAAAAAAAATTGGATTCAAATGCTAGTTCTTCTGGAACTATGATTCAAAGGCTAGTTCTTCAGGAACTAGTTGTCATATTTGTTATTGATATTATGATCAAGTGTCTATCGAATACAATCTGACTGCTACTATTTATAATATAATAGTAGACAGAGACTCCTAATCTTAATCAATTTAGATAAGATAAGATAGGAGATAAGATGATATAATAATCCACTAAATCAATATGTTTATAACAATAAATTATATACATTACCAAATTAATAATAAATATGCTGTTACTTTCTCAATTTTTTTTGAAACAAACATACTCCATAAAAATATCGAAGCATTCTTGACTTGGTATTTATTTGTCAAGAATCATAAATAAATAAATAAATATAAATTGAAGGTCATTTGTATATATAAATAATAAATAATAAATATTCTTGGGTGTTAAGATTTTTTGATTCCGTGACTTTTCCATGGTTAAAAGAAGCAAAATTACGAGTGACTGGACTCAGATCTTGGTTTTTCTTTTCAGAACTCCCCTTACGGCCTTACTGTTGGCGGAGCGCCACACTGTTTTGTATTCTTTTGGTTTTTTTTTTAAGGTGAATTCTTTGATGCCAAGATAAAATTTTGGGTAAATATTATCGTGCTAATGTGGCCGAACAACATCATGCCAACTCAATTAATGAGGTCCAGCTCTGATCCACATCGGACATAGTTTCAGTTTTATGTTAAACCCCCTCCCACATTCTTCTTTTCACTTTTGTCCCACTTTGAGCTGATTGCCAAACGTGTATTAGAAATCACTTTTAGCCCCCTTCCTAGCAAAATAAAAATTAGATTAGGGATCAGAGCTCCTAATCGTTGCAGCTTCCCTGGTTCTCAGCTCGTTCCCACTCCACCGTATCGTTCCTTTCATGAAGATGCATTAAAATTGAAAGGCCAAATAGAAAACCTCTAAAAGGAGTTATGTAACACATATACAACCAAGAGGCCAAGTTCCAATTTAAGAGGCCAAAAAAACATAAAAGATTGCATAAAAGAAAAACACCACTTCAACATGTGCAGCATACAGGCGTGAGGTAAAAGACCAGACCATATTCATACAGCAAAAAAACTTAGCCACCAAATAAACCAAGTTAGGCAACTTAACGCAATACATGAAAATACATATAAGAAAAACACCCTAACCCACCCAATATACAACCATGGTCACACATTATTGTTGCAAAAGTTCATCACCCTAAACCACCGGATTGTTCTCACTGATTTGTGGTGTCTCTGTCACTGTCAAGCAAAAGATATTGCACCTATCTCCTTCCTTCCAACTTGGACAGCGGTAAGGTCATTGTCCAGTATGATTGATAATGGGCTGCCATAATAGAAGCTAGCTTAATCCTTACTTGGTAGAAGCAAAAACTAACTCAAATGCATATCTGACCTGGATGTCTAACTGCAGTGATAAAAAACAGTTAAAATCAACCAACTGCAAAATATCAGGACGGGACTCGATAGCATACTGGAAAATCCAACGGTTTTGCAAAAAAAATTGTCATATTAAAGGGATTAAAAACAACATTTAACAACTTTCCACCACCTATAGCCTGAAAATAATCACATTAATGGGGTTAAAGCCATCATGTAGTTCAAACTAACCTTCTGCAAAGCTAGCATCTCACCCTCTTTATAATGAAGACATTCCAATCCCATTTGAACATTTTACACATCTTTTCGTCTAGCATTTAGCTCGTTTTATACTTCAACAACTTCTTCGCGTGCTAGAGCATAAAAAACAGGTACAATAATAACTTGCAGATTCAAAAAATTAATTTCAATCAAAGAACTCAATGGACCAAATTGTTTGATGGTTAAAAAACTTAGGGTGTTGTAACAAAAATTCTGTAACCATAACCCTAAACACATACATCTTACAACATCAAACATTTGGATCAAATTGGTCTTCAGTAAGTACATAAAACCCCAAACAAGTTCATGGTATAAGTGCCCACCAGTACATTCAGTACAGACACAAGCGTAAACATACATCCATGAAAAAAATTGATATTTCAGTAACAATTCACAAAATTGGGGGTATGACCAACAACTGCTTCAAAATTTGATGAAGACGGCGAATTTGATGACCAAGGGAAACAAACATGAACGAGGATTATTGGTGACTATTAATGTTGTCAACCCGAAATAAGACAAAATCGCACATGCTACATTCCTTTGAGGAGTGTGTTGTTCGACCCTATCCCTCTGATTTCCGACGAGCGTACGGAGGGGTGCAGCTCCTTCAACCAGTTGTACGAGTACGAGTTGCAGGGAAGGGAACGAACTGAGTACGAGTTGCAGTGGGAACGATTGGGAACTATGACACTCGGGGCCGACGAGGGCGGGGGAGTGGACACGGTGCAAGAGAAAGCATGTCAAGAGTGGCTCCTGGCAGACTTACAGGCAGAGGGATACATGAATCAACCGACACATCGGAATGAGTGGGATCCGAGACTATGTAGGTATTGGAATATACAGTTGATGATGACTTATTTGAATTGATTGATGCTAACTATAATAACAAGATGCATCATCTTTTCGGGAGCCCATCACTTAAGAACTCCACAATTAAGGATACTTGACTTGGACCAATTGTGAGATCGGTGACCTCCTGGGAAATTTTCCTAGGAAGCGTGTGAGTGAGGACAAAACACGTTGAAAAGACCCGTGTTAGTTTGTGGGGACAGTCGTCAATCCATAAAACAGCCAGGGATGTTACAAGAACGAGAGCTGAGAACGAGCGGGAGGGAATGATACGGCGGAGTGGGAATGAGCTAAGAACCAGGGAAGGGAACGAGGAGCACTGGAAACGATTAGGAGCTCTGATCCCTAATCTAATTTTGATTTTAGGCTTTGGCTTTTGATTTTGCTAGGAATGGGCTAAAAGTGAGATTTTTGACCAAATTGGGTTCCTTTTAGAAACTATTTACCAGTTTAGGGTTATTTTGAAACTATTTACCAATGGGGGGTCTTTTTGGATACGTGACATATTTTATTTTATTTTCACTCTGACGGGTCAAAGGCACCAGTCAGACTGGTACCTACCACTTTTGAAGAAAAAAACAGACAAAAGGTAGGCGCCACTACAGATGGCGCCTTCAAAGTGCCAGGCGCAGTGGCGCCTCCCCCTGCAGTGCGCCACGTGGCACTGCAGGCCCCCCCCCCCCCCCCACCCCAAACCCCAACCAAAACCAAAACCAAAAATTGGACGCCTGCAATTTTAAAGGAACAATGCTACAATTTTTTAAAGGAACAACGCTACAAAAAAATTATACTATAGGTATAGGGAGTAACGATGACATTAATGATAAAGTATCTATTTAAAACAACAAGAGGCAATAAAAAAAATGGTTTTTTGACCAAACTGGGTTCTTTTTAGAAACTATTTACCAATTTAGGGTTATTATGAAACTATTTACCGATGGGGGGTCCTTTTGGACACGTGGCATATTTTATTTTTTTTCACTCTGACGGGTCAAAGGCGCCAGTCAGACTAGCGCCTACCACTTTTGAAAAAAAAAGGCAAAAGGTAGGCGCCAGGCGCAGTGGCGCCTCCCCCTGCAGTGCGCCACGTGGCACTACAGCCCCCCCCAACCCCAATCAAAATAAAAAATTGGACGCCTGTAATACCCTTCCCTCAATCCTTTGTCCCCACCCATCGAAATTTAACACACGTGGAAACTAAGTTTCCACATGTGTTAAAAAAAGTTAACATACTCGGAAACTAAGTTTCCTTATGTGTTAAAAAAATAACACACGGAAACTAAGTTTCCGCATGTGTTAAAAAAAAGTAACACACTCGGAAACTAAGTTTTCATATGTGTTAAAAAAATACACATGGAAACTAACGTTGGTTGTACTCTAACTTGAAGGATCATGGCTTTATGCATCGTGAAACAGCCATATCAGAGTTGTGCAGAGAGATTTTTGTACTTTGCTGAGTACAATTCCCTTTTCGTGCAAAGACCAGAGGTACTAGGGAATAAAGCACGTTGGAAGCATTCTTTAACTGGTCTTTGGTTCTGATATCCGAGGTTGCTTGAGAGAGTAACTTCTGACTTTTCTTGATAAGCGTGAGACTAAGTAGGAGAGAAGGCTTCAAGTCTCTTTCTGATGGGACAGCCAACAAAAGCTTGTTTGGTCTTTGATTCTTCAACAAGTAACCTCAGACAATTGTAGGAACTCGTGGGGAGACAGGTTGAAAACGTCTCTTGAAAGAAGTCAATAATCCTAGTCTGCAGACAGGTTAAATTTCGCTTATCCAGACAGGTAGTCACCTATATGAGCAGACAGATGATTCTTACTATTTTAATCTACACACTCGATAGACATGTTAACCAATATGAAGGTTAATTAAATCATTAACCAATGTTTAGTTCTCATCAAAACTTAGAGAAATGCACATCAGACATTTTAGACACTTAACAATCTCCCCCTTTTTAATGATGAAAAACATTGAGATGATTTAATGAACCTCAGAAAATATCAATAAAGATAATAGCATATATCATACAGGTTGAAATTTTCTTAAGCGGATAGGTTATGCAGATGCTTGATCAGACATTAAGATTAATCATATAATCCGGTTAACTTAGTCACACATAAATTTGAATTGTCTTACTTAGAGATTATCAGAACAATCTTACTTATGATTTATCTGAGCAATTATTAGAACATACTTTGATCATATCAGAACATAGTCATGTCCATATATTACTTTCTCATTAAGATCATATCACATTCATTCTCCCATTTTGTCAACAGCAAAAAGGAGTAATCATTGTAAAAAAGTAAAGAAATGAGGAAATTAAGAAAGAAATATATTTTATTCATCATGAGCTTTGATAAGTACAAGGTAGTATATATACAAAGAAACCTAAAACTACCTATATTGACTAATTAACAAAAATAAAGCAGGAACCCTTTGCTCTAAGAGCAGCCTAGCTCGCCTTTCTTCATCTAGTTGTCTTCTTAAGTCTTCTACTTGTGTTTGAAGTAGATGAAAGCCTTGTAAGACCACTATCTGAGAAGTGGAGGCTTCTGCAGACAGGCTTGAGGAAGAGACAGACATAGAAGAGTGCCAGGGTAAGGCTAAAACTGGGGGTGCCTTAGGTAGAGATAGGGAAGAGGTTATGGAAGGGAAGAAAAGTTCATGGAGAGTTTGAAGGGCATAGAAAGGAAAGAATACGAATTTGAAGAGAATACTGATTCTGACAAAGTCAGTATCCGATGAAGGAAACACACAGGAAAGTCTCTCGGACAGAGACAGTCCGGTGATGATTATTTGGATAGGTGGGGGAAGAGGTGTTTGAGCTAAAACAGATGGAGGGAGAGGTAATAAAGAATCAATATGGCAGAAAAAAAGAATTAGATCCTATGACTAACATAAAGAAATACCTAGATATACGGTGTAACATCACAACAGAAGCAGGATAGTGAGTTCCAGCTAATGTTCTAATGAAGAGAATAATAGGTGGGTAGAAGAAAAGTTCTCTTCAGGGGTTAAGAATATGAGGTGGAGGAGAAGGAATGACAGAGACATGTGAGATACTTGCAAATAAAAGAGATTGCAGATCAGACACAAAGAGTCTCGATGATATGCCAGTTTGTTCTTTGGGAGCAGAGTCCCTGTGAACAACTGTGTACTGACATTCATTAGGTACGACAGTGAAAGAAGATTTTTGAGTTTGAAAGGAGTGGACGGGTGAAGGAAGAGGAGATGCAATAGAGAGAGGTTGAATAAAAAGGGCAAATGGAGAAGAGACAGGTAGGGTGATGATACCTTGATGAAAAGGGGAAGAAGGAGTTATCTAGTTTTCCGATAGCTTCAACTTCTTGTGAGATGGAGACACTTGGTCATCCTCGGGTACAACTGTCTGAGCTCCTCCAGACAGGTCTTCTGCAGTATTAGCTTCTGTAGGCACTTCTGTCTTTGCAGGTACTGGGTAACCAGATCTTCTCTTTTTGGGAATAATTCCCAAAATGAAAGTCTTCTTTGGTTCTTCCAGGACTTGTTCTGTCTGCTCCCCCCGAGCAGATGTTTCCTCTTTGCTAGGTTCAGACTCAACTTGTCTGGCCTTGGAAAAGGTCTTCACTATCTTCCTTTTCTTGATGGGCTGAGCTGGTACATCAACGGGTTCTTCAGCTTCACTCACCTTCTTCTTTGGAGAGGTTCTCCTCAGTTTGAACCTCAAGGGCTCAACTGTCTCAACAGAATCTTCAGACACTGAAGGTTGCTGCTCTGGAATTTGGTATTGTCTGGCCACCTTTCCAAACGATTTGAACAGTCTCTCAGAAATGAGGACTTCTGACTCATCAGTGGAAACCACTGGTTCTTCCTCCTTCTGCTTAACAGCCTCCTCATCAGCAAGAGGGGTTCCCCTGATGTCCATCATAGACAATATCTTCCTGTCTATGGGAAGTGACATGTCCACAAAGTGAACATCACTAGGAACAAACAACTTGTTCCTGAAGACCCTTGTCAGCAACATCCCATAAGGATAGGTCTGCATGTTGGTTCTCTTGATCAGAGTCTCAAGGTACATGTAGATAAGGTCATTGATGTCAACCTTGGTTTTGTGGATCAAGTGGATAGAGCAAATCTGTCCATCTTGGTCACACTATCTCGTGAGCCTTTCCTTGGCATCACGTACTCCAACAGTAATTTGTACAGGAATCTGCACTTGACCACCATGTTGACAGGCTTAGGGTTCACAGGTTTGGGAACACCATAGATGGCAATGTTGACAGCGTAAAGATTGAGCCTTTCTGATCCTCTGCCTTTTATAGACATAAAGGTAGGAGAGAGAAAAAATAATTTTTAAATCAAAACGGCACGATTCGTATGGGGAACAACAGCGCCTACTTAAGACATAATGAAAACATGGTTTCGAGATATATAAACTACTGTGCACATGATTAGTTTCAGATAAAGGAATGTCATTAATTAATTAATAACCATTTCAACAAAACTGTTGAGTTCTAGCATAGTGACTCAGCAGTGTCAGACAAGTAAGCATAGACAGATGATAAAGCACAGACAGGTTAACACTCAGACATGTCATTCAACAATGCAATGCATGTTTAGATTGTCTCTAATAAATAAAAACTTTTCTTCTGCTAGGGGTTTAGTGAAAATATCAGCTCATTGATTTTCAGTTTTAACAAACTTAATATCAAAGATGCCTTCCTGAACATCATCCCTAATAAAATGATGTTTGATTTCAATATGCTTAGCCTTAGAATGTTGAATTGGATTTTTAGTTAAGCATATAACACTGGAATTATCACACCATACAGATATGTTATGCTCATAAATAGAGTAATCCTCAAGTTGATGTTTTACCCATAAGAGTTGAGAGCAGCAACTAGCATCAGAGATGTATTCTGCTTCAGCAGTAGACAGGGCAATAGTTGTCTGCCTCTTGCTTGACCATGAGGCTAAACTTGCTCCAATGAAGTGACATCCTCCACTAGTACATTTTCTTTCTATTCTGTCTCCAGCAAAATAAGTATCACAATATCCCACTAATCTGTATTCTTTTGATCTTAAATAAAGCAAACCAAGATTAGTAGTTCCAAGTAAATATCTAAATATTCTTTTAACAGCCTTAAGATGAGATTCTCTAGGATCGGATTGGAATCTAGCACACATACAAACACTAAATTGAATGTCAGGTCTGCTTGAAGTTAAGTACAGTAGAAAGCCAATCATACCCCTGTAGACAGTTTGGTCTACCTTTTTACCTTCATTATCTTTACTTACTTTTGCATTAGGTTGCATAGGGGTTTTCACGAGATTTGCATTTTCCATTTTGTATTTCTTGAGTATCTCCTTGGTATACTTTTGTTGATGGATGTAAATTCCATCACTTGTCTGCTTGATTTGTAATCCAAGGAAGAACTTCAATTCTCCCATCATGCTTATCTCAAATTCAGCTTGCATTAGATTTGAAAATTCCTTGCATAGCTTTTCATTAGTTGCTCCAAAAATAATATCATCAACATATATTTGAACTATAATAAAGTTCTCTTTAGATCATTTCTTGAACAGGGTAGTGTCTACTTGTCCTCTAGTAAAACCATTATGTATGAGAAAAGAACTAAGTCTATCATACCATGCTCTAGGTGCTAGTTTCAAACCATATAATGCCTTCTTAAGTTTAAAGACGTGATCTGGTTTATCAGTATCCTCAAAACTAGGGGGTTGTTTAACATACACTTCTTCTTCAATTATACCATTTAGAAAAGCACTTTTTACATCCATTTGAAACAGGGGGATTTGGTGTTGTGCAGCATATGACATTAAAATGCGTATAGCTTCTATTCTAGCTACAGGTGCAAAAGTTTCAGTATAGTCAATACCTTCTTGTTGGTTATAGCCTTGAGCTACTAACCTTGCCTTATTTCTGACAACTTTACCATCTTCATCAATTTGTTTCTGAAGGCCCATCTTGTTCCAATAACAAACTTGTTTTTAGGCTTAGAGACAAGACTCCAGACATCATTTCTGGTGAACTGGTTGAGTTCTTCTTGCATTGTAAGAATCCAGCTTTCATCCTTAAGAGCTTCTTCAATGTGTTTTGGCTCCAATTGTGATATAAAAGCCACATTGCTTCATTCTCTTAGTGTGGATCTGGTTCTTACTCCTTCAGAAGGATTTCCAATAATAAGATCCTTAGGATGATGAGTGTTGAACTTCCAATCTCTTTTGAGATCATCATGAAGATCTTGACTTGTCTACTGACTCGCCTGTTGACTCGTCTGCTGACTTGTCTGCTCCACTTGTCTGTTAGCCTCAAGCACAGGTTCTGTCTTGGTCATATCGGGTTGTTGACTTTGTGGATTTTTTATATCAAGACCTGCAAGATCATCTTCTAGATCTGATAGTTCTTTATCAGTCTTTAGTCCTTTATCAGTCTTTAGTCCATCATTGAATTTAACATGAATAGATTCTTCAATGACACAGGTTTTTGAGTTATAAACTCTAAAAGCTTTAGACATTTCAGAATATCCTACAAAAATACATTTATCTACCTTAGAATCAAACTTTCCAAGATTATCTTTGATGTTCAGAATAAAACATTCACATCCAAAAGCATGAAAATAAGATATGTTGGGGCTTTTTCATTTCCACAATTCATAAGGAGTCCTTTTTAGAAAAGGCCTAATAAGTATTATGTTTTGTATATAACAAGCAGTACTTACAGCTTCTGCCCAGAAGTTCTTAGGGAGATTATTTTCATTGAGCATAGATCTAGCCGTCTCTTGCAGAGATCTGTTCTTTCTCTTAACCTCTCCATTTTGCTGTGGAGTTCTAGGTGTAGAGAAATTGTGAGAGATTCCATTCTCCTCACAGAACTGTCTAAACTGCTCATTTTCAAATTCTCCACCATGATCACTTCTAAGGGTAGAAATACAGAAACCCTGCTCATTTTGTACTCTTTTTCAGAATACTGAGAAAGCCTTAAAAGACTCATCCTTGTGGGTTAAGAAGAGTACCCATGTGTATCTAGAATAGTCATCAACTATGACAAATCCATATTTTCTTCCAGCCAGGCTGGCAACACTAATTGGTCCAAACAAATCTATGTGTAACAACTGAAGAGGTCGAGAGGTTGATACTTGGTGTTTAGATTTGAAACTTGATTTTATCTGTTTACCTCTATGATAGGTACCACATAAGACATCTTTCTTAAAACTAATATCAGGCAATCCTCTCACAAGGTTATTCCTTTTTAATTTAGAAATTAGTTTCATACTAGCATGTCCTAGTTTCTTATGCCATAACCATCTCTCATCCTCTTTAGACATCAGACAGGTTACACTTTGATCTGAGAGATCAGACAGTTCAATCTTAAAAAGATTTTGTTGCCTTTTAGTTGAAAAGAGGGTTTTACCACAACAGTCTTTAATTATGCATACATCCTTGGTAAAGGAAACATCAAATCCACTATCACATAATTGATTTATGCTAAGCAAATTGTGTCTTAATCCTTTAATCATAAGAACATTAGATATAGAGGGAAGAGGGGGTTTACCACCAATAGTACCAATTCCTATAATTTTTCCTTTCTGATTCCATCCAAAGGCAACGTGTCCTCCTTTCTTAAGTTGGGGGTCTAGGAACATAGACCTTTCTCCTGTCATATGACGTGAGGAACCACTGTCCAGGTACCAGTAGTGGTGTTTTCTTTGTCCTGTTGAGGACATCTGCAACAAAAATTATTTGATCTTTAGGTACCCATATTTTTCTGGGTCCTTTTCTGTTAGTTCTAGGAGTCTGTGAAGACTTCCTTCTCTTCTTATGGATACACTTAGACATAACATGTCCAGTTTTTCCACATAAGTTACAGACAGGTGTAGATTTGGTTACAGTTGACTTAACAGATACTGTAGAAGCTTAATTAATACTTTATGATGTGTCTGATGGACATATCCAATACCTTCTTTGTTAAGAGAGTGCCTCTGACAGCCAAGTAGCTTAGTCAGATTATCTCTACCATTAACAAATTTGGGAAGATCAGAAGTGAGCTCTTCCAGTTTCTGTTGAAGTTTTTCAACTTCTTCAGATGGTGATGTTTCACTTGAGATCTTAGCTTCGCTAGACTTTGCAGTCTTCGGCTCACTGTTCTCTTTAGTCAGCTTCTCACACTCTCGTGATTTCTGTTTATGCTCACTGGTGAGCTTAAAATACTCTCTCTTGAGGGATTTGAAGGCCTTAGATAAGCAGTTGGATTCCTCCAGCAACTCCTCATAGGCAATAAGTAATTCCTCATAGTCAGGATATACCTCATCGTCTGAGTATGAGTCAGTGTTGGCCATCAAACAAAGATTGGTTTCTTCCTCTGTTTCTTCATCAGAAGATGTTGACTCCATATCTTCCCAAGTAGCCATCATTCCTTTATTCTTCTTATTGAAGAATTTCTTAAAAGGGGCCTTCTTGAGTTGAGGACATTCAACCTTGATGTGACCAGGCTTCTTGCACTCATAGCAGACAATTGGACTTTTGTCTGTTGGAGTGGATTCTTTGAAGTTCTTGTCCTTGTTGAACCTTCTAAATGGCTTATCCATCTTGAACTTCTTTTTCTGTAGGAGAAGCTTTATCTTCCTGGTCAGGAGTGACAATTCTTCATCATTCTCAGAATCCTCGTGTTCAGACAGGTCAGAATCACTGGATGACTCGTCTGCCTTTAGAGCCTTGGAAGCTTTTGCTGACTTTTGATCAGCTTTCAGAGCAATTGACTTGCCCTTCTTTGGTGCAACTTCATCTCCAAGTTCTTGCTCATGAACGGTGATTGGTCCAAGAAGTTCATTCATAGTCTTGAGATCATTGGCTTGAGAGATAGCAGTGACCAAAGGTCTCCACTGTTTACGTAAACTTCTCAGAATATTTCCAACATTCTCAGCATTGGTGTAGACTTTGCCAAGAGATTTTAAACTTTTGATTATAGTTTGAAATCTTCCTATCATTTGAGCAACAGATTCTCCTTCCTCCATGACAAACAGTTCATACTTTCTGACAAGTATGGCAATCTTTGACTCTTTGAATTTGGCTGTTCCTTCATGTGTGACAGCTAAAGTGTCCTATATTTCTTTGGCAGAGTCACAAGCACATACCTTCTCAAACTCCTCAGGACTGAGAGCACAAATGATGTTATATCTAGCTTTGTGGTTCAACTCTCATTTTGTCTTTTCTGCAGTAGTCCATTGAGCTTTTGGCTTGTCAATGTCATCATCATTCTTGGGAATGAATGGACCCTCTGTAATGACATCCCAAAGATCAGAGTTTGTAGATAGAATGAACCATTGAAATCTATCTTTCTGATAGTTGTAGTTTTCTCCATTGAAGTAAGGAGGCCTGGTTAGGGAAGCTCCTTCAGTCTTTTGACTTCCACTTGAACTAGCCCCAGCAGTCATGTCTATTCTTCAGGACATTTTACCTCTACACTGTTAGATGCTCAACCCAGAGGCTAAGCTCTGATACCAACTGAAATAGACAACTATAAACAAGAGAAGAGGGGGTTGAATTGTCACTAGTGCAATAAGTGCTTTTTACGTCAGTTAAAATTGAGTTTTTACGTCAGAATACCTACTGACGTAAATACAGCTGACGTTAAAAGTTAAACTTTTAACGTCAGTTGAGAACTGACGTTAAATATATAACTATTAACGTCGGTTCTTTAACACAACTGACGTTAATTTTGTCAAAATTAACGTCAGTTCTTTAAAACAACTGACGTTAACGTCAGTTCTTTTCAGAACGGACGTTAATTTTGTTAAAACTAATGTCAGTTGTTATTAAGACCTGACGTTAAAGGTCTTAATTTTACCATCAGTTGTAATAAACAACTGACGTTAATAGTGTACTGTATATTTTATAAAATACTATTAACGTCAGTTGTTTCATACAACTGACGTTAATAGTATTTTTTTTTTAAATTCAGTTTTAAAATATCACTCCCCTCAGCTATCCCTGCATTCAGTAAATATCCCAATAACACAAAATATCACACACATTACAGAATTGCAAAGGAAAAATGGAACAATGATCCATATGTATGCCTGTTCAGAAACAATATATATTTATTAACATAGGTTACAACTCAAAATAAATACAGAAATATAAATAAAAATAAATGTATACTAAGTTTAAACTACCTATATCAATATTCCTTCGTGATGATCATCACGAGTGGCATGTACATTGTCCACCTGTGTCTCCTCTATTATAGTAGGCATGTTTGTTGAAAAAGAAGGAGTCTCAGGAATATCAAGATTTGAATCTTCATTTTCATCACTACCATTATACATGCTTTTTCCTTGGAGAACCACGGACAACCTTTTGTTAGAAGGATCAGTGATGTAGAACACTTGTTTTGCTTGGGAAGCCATTATGAATGGCTCATTTATATGACCTAACTTGTTGAGGTCTACCAATGTGAACCCCAATTCATCGGTTTGTACACCACCGTTACTATCAACCCACTTACATTTAAATACCGGCACCGTAAGCTTAGTGTAATCGAGCACCCAAATATCTTCAATATATCCAAAGTAAGGTCTCGGTGCTTTAACGGGTTTTGTGTCCTTTGCACTAGAGAAGTGCATTGCTTCGGCCACGATCATAACCCCACTATTTTGCATGGTACTCACTACAACAGAAATGACTTTAGATAGCGTTTCCGGATGCCTTTTAATAGCGTTTGTAACCGCTATCTATGCCACCGCTATTAAAACTCGTTAGCAAAGATAGCATTTAGGAAGCGCTATTAAAAGGTGACTTTAGATAGCGTTTGTACACGGAAACGCTATCTAAAGTCTGACTTTAGATAGCATTTGTTAAAACAAACGCTATCTAAAGTCAGACTTTAGATAGCATTTGTTAAAACAAACGCTATCTATTCCCCCCTTTTTTTTTAAATTTTACATATTTCTTAACTTTACCTCCATTCCTGCATATTGTTTATAAAAAACATCCTCATAAAAAGAAAAAAGGGGGAATAAATACAATCATTCTCATAAAAAGGATTATAAAACATAGGCGATGCCCAATCTGATTTGCGGCTTTAAATTAATCTATTAGTTTAATAACATTGTTAAAAACCAATATTCAAACATCAAGCAAAAGCAAAAATGGGTATACCGGCTTAGACAAACACCAAATATTCTAACAATTGAGATTTGAAGTACTGACATGACATCAATCCTCTAACATGAAAGTCTGAAGGAAATTCATAACAAAATTTGAAAATTACACATAAAGCCATGCCTAAGACGCGCTCTTCTTCAGCTTAGCAAGCTCTTGTCTAACCACAACAGCCCTCTACACAAATTAAAAATACGAGTGTTAGCATCAATTGCTTAAACAAAAAAGAACACAACCACCAAAATATACTAACACAATAGATTAGACACTTTCAGTAATACCTAAAACCCAATACAATTATTTCACAAACTGGAAGAAGGGCAATAATAATACTACTAATATCGAATAAGAAAAAGTATATGCAAGTAAATTGAAACAAACCTTGATCATTGCCAACATTATCTTGAACCTATCAAAATCATTGAGGGCAGCCCTTCTCTTCCGCACAATCAATTTTCTGCCCCATGAGCTATTAACAACAACCCTCTCACCAGCTCGATTATCTTCTAGATCTCGACCAGATAATTTCCCATATTCTGGAATTTTTTCTACATGAAAGTATACATCCCCATCAACAATGTAGGCATACCCATTATTAAGAATCTGTCAACAAGCATGTTGACTGATCAACAATGAACGAATATCATATTTCTTAAGCAGATTAAGAGAAGAGAGCTTGAGATAGTAAACTATGACTGGAAGCATTCCATGTAAGGTTTTCTTAGAGCGGAAGATGAAACAACAGTCTAGAATTTGTTAGTCTTCTAATGCTTCATTTTAATGCCTCAGTCAAAAGGACAGCAATAGTACCTTGTCAATCATATCAATGATTTGAGGCATGTGATCTGAGACTTTAGGTTCCACAGAAGGAGGAAGACAATTCAGAGTTGCCATATCTTGACAGAACTCTTCACAATAACGCCGACTCAAACTGATTGGATCTTCTCCTAACTCCTTTGCTCTAGCAATTATCTACAGAATTTGAAAATTGCAGACTAAGATCCTGTCATGCCAATTAAAAAGCAGTTGGTACTTTGCATTTGTAACAAAATCATAAGGTTAGAGCACAGTAGTAAGGTGAAAGTTGGATCACTAAGGGTACGTTTGGAAGAGCTTATTTGTATGAGAATGAACTTATATTTGTGCTTATGAGAATATCTTGTGAAAATGAACTTATGCAACTAGTTTATGATATTCCTATAAAGTCTTTTTAGCTTATTTCAATAAGCTTGTAAGAGCAGCTTATGAAAATAAGTAATTTTTAGCTTATTTGGAAAAAAAAACAATAAATAAGCGCTTAATTAAGCTCTCTACCCAAACACGCCCTAAATAACTAAGGGAAAGTCCTCCATGATGCCAACTTATAAATTACTGAAGATTACAAACAAACAACCATCTGCTACAACAATGCTTTTAAAAACGGTAACAAATAAGCAGAAAAGAAAAGTAAACTGTCAAAAAGTAGCAGGAACCGACCTTGTCATCAACATCAGTAAAATTGCGAACATAACAGACTTCAAATCCCAAATGCTTAAAATATCAACACAAAATGTTGATGTGGATCTCTAGTTAGAAATCTAAAGCATTATTCACATACCAATGAGTATTGCTGCAACTACTGTGATCAATTTGACATAATCAAATAAACTTTTCAACAATATAGCGACACCAATCTTCCTTGACTTCAGATAGTTGAGCAGTGGAGTATGTGGAGCATTTGAAGTCAGGGAAGTACTGCGACATAAAAATTAAATAAATTAAGTTACAATTGCTAAAATTTTTGAACAGTAACAGTTAAAAGCTAAGTAAACAACATACCGCCATTGGTATTTTAACATGGTTCTGCAAGATAGTTTCCTTCATGAAACGCATGACATAGTACCCACAATCTGTACTGTTGGGTTGTCTTGGGCACTATAAAAAATAAAATAGTAAATTAATATAGTTTTTTTATCTAATTGCGCATTAAGTTTTTGCAAATATACATCTATCTGAATCCATTTAATGTTGGTTGCCTTTAAACACGGCACCTTAGCTCCGATATTTGCGCGATAAACTTACAAAGCACTAATCACAAAATCAAACAGACTTCATTAAGAAACATATTTTCAATCATCACAAACACACACATGCTTTTTTTTATTTTGAACCACAACAGCCACAACCCAGTATATGTCAATTCAACACAGTTATTCTAATGTCAAAAATCAGAAGCACATTAGGACCATGACAACTTGCAACATGTATCTACCATGGAAGCCATTCGAGAGAATCATAGAAAATCAGAAATATAAAAGCATGCTTACTTATCGAACAGATTCTTTAATTCTGGCCGATTCCTAGGATCAACATTCAAGGGATCCATATAGTAAATAATCTCATCAACAATATTTATCGCGCACAGCACCCAATGATTCCTACAAAAATGTTGAGATAACAAATCCTAAGCACCTCAACTTTTATATAATTCAGTATTGTGAATTAAGTCCTATAGGATAAGTGACTCACCCAACATTGCACGACGCTAAAAACAAGGGCTGATATTCTCTTTCTGTAGTTGCAAACCGGTCAGCTATATACGTTGTCTGTGAATCCCTCCCGAAGTAGCCGTATGTATTTGTTTGGTGTGGGGACAAGAACAGAAACCTCCTCGTTCTTTCCTTTGGAAGCAACAATTCTTCATACAAATACCTTCAATTAAAATATAAAAATGGATTACACCAATGACATCAATATTTAAATGGAAAGACTAAAAAAATATTGTACACTTTAAGCCTGATTTAGTACCTGATATATACGGAAATAACGGAGGCAGATACCCATTCATGATTTACAATTTCTCTGATATTTTCAGTATTGATCATATCAATGATATGCTGACCAAAAATATTTTGTTCCATCTCTATGTCCAATTGGTCATCATTTTTCATATTCTTTCGTTCATGTATTTTAAGAAAATTCAAATATTCCAGAGAAATGTTAGTTGAACCAGCTGTAGGAGGGTTGGCCTCAGAGTTGGCTCCTTTATTTTCTAGGGTTGTAATTGACTCCTTTGTATATCCAGACACTCTGCCCTTGCCTTTAGATTTTGCATGTGCCTGGAAATTTTGCATTTCAATATGCCAGTTAGTGATCAACTAATGTAATAAATATATGCCGTATATGAAAAGGTGGAAAATGCAATTACATACCATATTAATTACAACCACGAGATCAATTGGCCATGCCACATAAGTACCTATTGCATCTCTTACTGTCATTACATCTGCACCATCGATAGGTACCGGCAATGGCGCATCCCCCTCAGTTGCAACATCAACTCCAACTTTCACATGGTTAAGGGGTACTGGTCCAGTGTGCAGTGTAACACCCGGCTCATTGTATACTTTACCCATACCAACCATACGATAGTTTGGGGTTGATAAATATAGATGACATGAGTTGACGCCCTAATCCAATGATAGATGAATAAGCTGTGAATTAAGGCATCCAATTGAATGTATTTAACTGCGAATGCAATACTATTTAAAAAAAAGGCATGCATTACCTCTGGAAGCTTGATGGCAGATGGTAGAGTGCAACTATCTTTGACGCTTGCTGGGGCTGTGAAATTAGCCTGCCTCTCCTCATCCTCCTTTTTTTTCAGCTTTTCTTCCAAAATGTTCAATCTTTCTGAGAGTTGAGACACCAATGTCTCCCACCTTTTCGTTTCAGAGTTATGTTTTGCACGACCTTCAGGTGGGAAGTAGTCTTTTTGAGAGACGCCAAAACCCACACCCCTAACACGACCAGGGTTCTCTAGCACACCTAGGTCTTTAGCAAGAATATCCTGGCGACCAAATTCTTGTATCTCTCCCTCTATTGCAGACTGTGACAGTTCCTCCTGACACATAGTTATTGGTGAAATGCAAATTTTAAAATTATTATACATTGTCATAAGAAAATAACAAATGAAAATGTAAACATTAGTCTACTAACACATTTATTCCACACGTTCTGCGTATTTTTGTTGTCAATTACACCCGCCTTGTTCTCGCGGGCTTTCCTCCACACAATATGGCGTTTAATTTTCTTAACTTCTGGCCCCGCCTCCTGTATCTGTATATTGAGATAATATATATTAACCAAACAGTTTAAAATTCATATTTACCACACATACAGTTAAATATATATATACATACCAATTCATCCTCAATGTCAGCATACCCCTTACGTGATGCTTTGTAAGGGCATGCAAGATCTAACGCTCTGTTGTGATTTTCATTGCTTAATTTCTATTCAGACACATATAAGTAATATTAATACATGGTTAATGTCATATGTACGTATACATATAATTATAAGGACTAACGTGATATTAAACATACCAGGAATCGTGCATCTCCTGTGCGTATTGCTATAAAATCTATCCACTCATCCCTTGATATGTGTGGATATTGTGATGGAGGTTCCTCTATGATATTCCCGTTAGCATCTCTTAGAAATTTTTTGGTCAATCTAGTTCTGAATGCCCTATGTAGGTTACCAGCTTCCTGAAGTACAAATTTTTTCCGAGATTCATCAACATTAAAAGACATCTGCAAAACAATATAAACAACGTGTCAAAGTAAGTATGTTTACATAGTTTGCAATATAATTCATAAATTTTAACAATTACCTGTACATCAGCCCATATGCTCTCTTTGAAAGCATCCAAAGCTTCATCCTTCCAATTAGAACAAATAATTGGGACCGTTTGCCGAACAACGGCCCCAATGTAACTCTTCAATATTTTTCCATTAGCACGAATTGGTGGGTCCAAATAATTCCATTCAACCTAATAAAAATAATAAAGTAATTAAATCTAGATATCAAACAACATTATGAAATCCTTAGATTAGTAAGTAAATTACCTCAAATTTTTGTCCTTTACTCCTAGCGCGGATGACCACCTTCATAACTGTTGGCCCACGTCTCGTCACTTTGGCAAAGACTAGAATTACTTGAAGATGCCATTTACCTACAAAAATATTAGACACAAGTAAAACATCAATGGACATTAATATAATATTAATTGATGCAAAATATAAAACAACAATTGATAACAAAATCAACACTAGCATTACCGGAAGATGCTAACTATAATATAAAAGGATCAGAAAGTTCATTTAAACACAAACACTACATACATGTTTAAGTCAACCTTTTTCTTTTCTTCATTGGATTGAGATTTGTTTGTCCTTTATTAGTACGAAATGGTGGATTGACCAAAAGCCCCTCATCATGATCATCTCTCATATACATACCATCATCCCTAGTTGGATCAATCTCAAGTGATTGTAATGTCTCGACGAAAGGATCATCTTCAATATCAACATCTCCATGGTCTTGATCATCAATCTTAGTAATTATTTTGTTAGTCAAAAGAACAATGGACCTTTTCATATCAGCTGGATCAGTGACATAGAACACTTGTTGAGCTTGAGATGCTAATATAAAAGGCTCATCTTTATACCCCACCCTATTAAGATCCACCTGCATGAACCCTGACTCATCAATCTGAACACCGTTATTATTGTCAACCCACTTACAACCAAACACACCAACCTTAAACTTTGTGTAATCCAACTCCCATATGCGTTCAATGATGCCGAAGTATGACATATTTGCATATATCGGGTTTCTGTCTTTGGCACTTGAGATATGCATCGACTGAGCTACAAGAGTCACACCACTGTTTTGCATTGTACTCCGACCATCTTGTTCTTTTGTATAGAATGTGTACCCATTAATTTGATAACCGTGGTAAGAGAAGACATGCAAACTTGGACCTTTGGCTAACCATCTCAATCTATTTGAAACTGAAGTAGCATTTTCAGTCAACTCTGCAAAAATGTGATCTCTTAGCCACGTTATAAAACAACGATTGTGTTCTCTAGTTAGCCAATTTTGATACTTATTTGGATACAAACTCTTAAGCATGTCCTTGTGTTTTTCAACATATGGCTCAACCTCATCGGCATTGTGCAGAACATATAAGTGTGGTTGCTCCCATTCTGTCCTTGATATAGTCACTATTTCAGTTCCAGTAATTCCTTGCCCCATCATTCTCCATGTGTGACGAGACTTTGGCAGCCCTATAGAATCAACATTGGATAGGTATTCGGTACAGAATTCAACAGCTTCTTCGACAATATACCGTTCAACAATACAACCTTCCGGGTGGTGATCGGTTTTTCACATACCCTTTTAATATCTTCATATAACGCTCAATCGGGTACATCCATCTCATATAACCTGGCCCACACAGTTGTGTCTCTCTAACAAGGTGAATGGTTAGATGAACCATTATGTCAAAGAATGAAGGTGGAAAGTACATCTCAAGCTCGCATAAAGTCACAACAATTTCTCTTTGCAATGATGGCAACTTCCCAGGGTCAATCACTTTGCTGCAAATTGCCTTGAAGAAGAAACATAGTTTAGTTAAGGCCCCCGCACTTTGTTAGGTAAAATAGACCGTATACCAATGGGTATCAACTGCTCCATGAGAACATGACAATCGTGGGACTTTAGACCTTTTAACTTGAGATCTTTCATCGATACGAGGTTCCTAATGTTTGAAGAGTACCCTTCCGGAACCTTAACTCCTTCAAGAAACTTACAAAAAACAGTTTTTTCTTTTCTAGATAGAGTGTAAGCAGCCGGAGGAAGATATGTACTTTTACCCTTCTTCGTCGGTCCCAATTCTCTTCTTATTCCCATACTAACCAAGTCCAACCTTGCATTGATGCCATATTTAGTCTTCCCTGGCACATTGAGTAACGTACCAATGACACTATCACATATATTTTTTCAACGTGCATCACATCGAGGAAATGTCTTACATATAATGATTTCCAATATGGCAACTCAAAGAAAATCGACCTTTTCTTCCACCCTCTTGTGACAATATCTCTCGCAAAAGGTTTACCGAATTGGATATTCAAATCCTTTACCTTTTCAAAAAGTTGATCACCCGTCAACGGTGAAGGAGCTCTACCTTCTTCTGAGTTCCCATTGAACGCCTTTCTCCACCACCGGTAATGATGACTTGGATGCAAAAATCTACGATGCCCAAGAAAGACATTCTTCTTACAATGTTCTAACCGCATCCGATCCGTACCCTCTTCACATATAGGGCATGCACACTGACCCTTGATGCTATATCCTGACAGATTACCGTAGGCTGGAAAATCATTAATTGTGCCAAACAACATAGCTCTCAAATTGAAACTTTCTTCCGTATACCCATCATACACCTCCACACCTGTCTCCCACAGTTGTTTCAAGTCTTCAATCAAAGGAGTCAAATAGACGTCTATATCATTTCCTGGTTGTTTGGGCCCAGAAATTAACATAGATAACATAATAAATTTGCATTTCATGCATAGCCATGGGGATAGGTTATAAATCACCAAAATCACAGGTCATGTACTGTGAGAGCTACTTTGAACACCATGCGGGTTAAATCCGTCAGTAGCCAATGCAAGTTGTAGGTTTCTTGATTCTTGCCCAAAATCAGGATAATCATGATCAAATTTCTTCCATTGAGGAGAATCTGCCGGGTGCCGCAGCTTGCCATCTTTGATCCTTTCATCCTCATGCCATGTCAAGTGCTTTGAATCTTCTGAACTACGGTACATGCGCCTAAATCTGGGTATTATGGTAAAATACCACACAACCTTCTCTGGATCTGATTCTTTCTTCTTATATCGTGAGCCATTACATTTAGGACACATCTTTAACGATGCATATTCATTCCGAAATAAAATGCAATCGTTAGGACAAGCATGTATCCTCTCGTAGCTCATGCCAATAGAGCGTAACATTTGTTTAGCCTCATATGTCCGACTAGGAAGCACATTATCCTCCGGCAACATGTCTTTCAATAGTGTGAGTAAGTCCGTAAAGCTCTTATCAGTCCATCCGTTGCCCGATTTCAAGTTATACAACTTTAACATCGCCGACAATCTTGTGAATTTAGTACAACCATCATACAATGGTTGCTCTGCATCACTTACCAACCTCTCAAACATTTGAGGACAATCCTGAAGATCCTCTTCAACAACATTTGCAATGTCTTCAAAACGATCGCCCTCATAAGTATTTGTGTCGGTATCGTATGATGAATATCTCACACGATTCCTCATTTCACTAGACTCAGCTCTTGTCTCACCATGTTTTGTCCAACATGTATAACTTTGATCGATTCCATTACACACTAAATGTTCTTCCAAATCGGCTGCACTAACTCGCCTTGCATAACAACAATCTAAACAAGGACATATGATTGTACTAGGTTTTCCGCATGCCGAACTGCAAACCTAATGGACTCTTTCACCCCATCCTCATACTCCTTCGTTAAACGATTGGCAGACATCCATTTCCGATCCATGCTTTCCCGATCTACAAAAATATTTATTAAACATATTTACTTTGAGTTTAGAGTGGTTGATGTCTACATGCAATGTATACAGATCAAAGGAATTAAAGGAATGAAAACTGTTACCGGTTTTCCGCATGGCAAATTGAGTGTGGACAGGGGCTGTGTATTAGTGGGGAAGCATCAAAAGGGAAAGATGGGAGAGAGGGGGGTTATTCAGTTGGGTAAAGGAAAGGATCAGTGTAGCAGTTTCAGGTCCCTTGAAGAACCTTGTATCTTTTATGTTCAAGGAGAGGATGAGGAGCATTGAAAGAAAGTTAATAAAACTGTACTTATCTTCAGTTTTCTAATTGGTCAATACAGAGTACAGCATTCCATTAACTATTGCATAATATAGAATACTAAGTGTGTTTAAAAGATTAATCAGATTTGTTAGATTCCCATGACACCGTCCTAGTACCATGAGTAGAGTGGCAGATACCATGAACCCAATATTGATGATGAAAAACAGTGTGGCAGGATAAGAATTCTAAAGGTATATTAGTATCTAAACATAAAGGTATATATTTTACACAAATATCAATCCATAACATACAAATTACAAAGGCAGACTTTTTTTGGGCAGAACTCATTTCAACTGACAGGAGATGAACAAGTCAATATGCAAAAGAACGAAGTTTTCAGAGTCAGGCATTACACATTCCCAAATCCCAAATCCGCAATATTATATCTTTATTTTATAATTTTTTTTAACAACAGTGTTGGCATTCCCATCTGTAATTCTATTCTGTTAGAGGAATTCGAAGTAGTAGTGAATCAAGATCGATTGATTCTTCTGCTTGAATAACCAGTTCTTATCAACTTCACGTCTCTCTTAAAACCGCATACATATACATATTGAAACAAACACTACTATGAGGTTAGATCATTTTTATCCACTTAGTACACATCCAAATTAAAAGAGAAAGTCAAAACATGGCAAACAGATAAAAAAGAATATGTTCTTATAACAAATCATGGATTATAGAGCATAAATCTCTTACCTGAAATTTTCAAAATTTTTTGCTGAAAAACAGAATCGAGAACAGATTCAATTTCCACAGATATAATAGGGGTCAGAGTTGGGTCCGTCAGTGCGACAAACTCAAGCATATATGCAGCTTTTTCTTGTACACTGGGGGAAGAGGACTTTAGAATCTCAACAAGGTGTGCAATGAAAACAGAACCCAGTATATCATTCCTGAAAGATTTACAAAATACAAAGAAAGTTGATGTTAACTACAACTGTGCAGAGCACTTATGACCTGTTCCTCAATCCAATAATATTAAGATCAATCATGCAAAAATAATATCCATCATACACTGTAAAAAAGAAAAAAAAAGAAAAAAAAAGAAACGGCTTTAAAAAAAAGGATAAAAGTGATAACCTATTTATTTATTTTTATTCGTGTTAGGCATATTATCATATCACTTCAGCTTTTTTAAGGACAAGGACGGCTTTAACAATTAACATAAAAACATTCAACCATTCTTTTTTCTTATATGTATAGATACGCTGTGATGGAAAAAAAAATCTGATATCAATAAACACCACTCTTAACAAAACAGGGCAATTAATCAAAAGCTTAATAAGAAAAATGTGCAGCAAAACCAATTTTGAAACAACATTTAAATAACACAGAAAAAGTAAACATCTCTTAACCCATTCTATGCATATTTAGTTCAAATCCAAAGTCTTATCATATTTTACTAACTTGCAATAATATCCAAATTATTAAGTATTCAACATGTTTATACCGGAAAAAAAAAATGTTTGACCCAAACATTAAGATTTTGTGAATTATTTTCAAGAGAACATTACATTAGACAAAACAACAACTCAAACCTGGTGGAAACAACACAAAAATCTATGCCTTAGATTGTGGTTTGGAAGAGCAAAAATAGTTACTGAAAGTGCATAACACATGGGAGCTAATTTGCTTTTAACATTTTATCAAACATCTAACCTACAAGACAAAGAAAAGAGGAAAACATAGGAATGGGTGAATATCATGGAAGCCAACAATCCACCATTTCTAAAACATAATTTTCCTTTCATCAGAAACAGAAAACATGCAGAAGAATAAAGATATCAAGAAAAACTCATAACATAGTTAATCAACCAAATGTATAGCTTTCTAAAGTCCATTTTACTCTTTGTTCTTTGCACTGATTAGCTTGGTCGAAATAGGGGAGAGGGACATAGTAGAGAGCATACCTTGGTCGTAGGTGGTGTGGTGATGAGTGGCGGAGCAACGGGGGCGTGAGAGGGAGTCTGAGGCGTGAGAGCAACAGTGAGAGGGAGAAGGCGTGAGAGGGGACGAGCTCTGCGGAGATGGCAACCCTAGACTTGAACTGATGAGGTCAGTGCTGGTACGCAGAAACTGGGAATTGAAGGATGAAAGGATACGCACGCACGGGTATATCACCTAAGATAGCGTTTCTGTGTGGAACCGCTATCTTTTCCTGTAGTGGCACTTTTAATAGCGGTTCCACACGGAAACGCTATCTTAGGTGATACCTAAGATAGCGTTTTCTAAAGGAAACGCTATTAAAAGTCCCCCCATCACTTTTAATAGCATTTCCACACGGAAATGCTATAAAAGGTGCGTTATTAAAAGTCTAATATGTTGTAGTGACTCTTGTTATCTTGTTCCTTTGTATAAAAGGAAAAGTTATTTATGTCGTATCCGCTCCAACATATGACGTTGAAGCTAGGCCCACGTGCTAGCCATCTTATGTCATCAGAAGCAGTACTACCATCCTTAAGCATTTCTTCCTTGAACCATGGTAAGAAAGTCTTGTTATGCTTGTTCAACAACCACCTTTCGCTCATTCGAGGGTTTTCTTGATTGACTTTTCTTTTATGTTCAAATAAGAAAGGCTGAACACATTCGATGTTGTTCAATACATACAAATGTGCTTGAAGCACTTCCTCCCGATCCTTCCTATTAATTCTTAAGCCATGTGTACCCTTACCTTGACATCTGATCTCATCATGCCGAGGCTTAGGAACCCCTATAGGATCCGTGTTATGAAGGTTGTCCGAACAAAACTCGATAGCTTCTTCTGCAACATACCTTTGAACAATAGATGCTTCCGGATGATGAGGATTCTTCACGTACCCTTTCAAGATCTTCATGTAGCGCTCAACTGGGTACATCCATCTTAGAAAAATCGGCCCACATAATCTAATCTCCCTCACCAAATGAACAATTAAGTGAACCATTATGTCGAAAAAGGAAGGAGGAAAATACATCTCCAATTGGCACAAGATTGTAGCAGTCTCAACTTCCAAGTCATCCAACATACGGGGGTCAACGACTTTGCTACATATAGAATTGAAGAATGAGCACAACCGAGTAATGGCATGTCTCACATTTTTTGTAGCAATACCACGAATAGCAACGGGCAGAAGTTGTTGCATCAAGATGTGACAATCATGAGACTTCAAGTCAACCAATTTAAGATCACTAGAGACAAGCCTCTTCATATTTGAAGAGTAACCATGTGGAACTTTGATGCCCTGAAGACACCCGCAGAAACTTTGTCTCTCTTTTTTTGACAAAGTATGACATGCTGGCGGCAAATAAGTCCGCTTACCATCCTCAACAACTGGAGCTAACTGCTCTCGTATACCCATAGCAACGAGGTCGAGACGAGCATTCACACCATCTTTTGTCTTGCCCTAAATGTTGAGAAGCGTCCCGATCACACTATCACACACATTTTTCTCCACATGCATCACATCAATGCGATTATCGACATCAAGCTTGCGCCGATATGGAAGATCAAAGAATATCGACCTCTTCTTCCATATGTTTTTCTCAGCAGCTTTACCTTTCTTTTTGGACTTGCCGAATATAACATCGATGTCCTTTATCCTCTTATAAACCTGCTCTCCAATTAAGGCCGCCGACGCTTCTTCTGTCTCTTGGCATCCATTAAAAGCTTTTTTCATCTTACGATATGGGTGATCACATCTAAGAAATCTCCGATGCCCAAGGTAAACCGTCTTCTTTCCATGATGCAACTGAGTGTAGCATGTGCCTTCTTCACATATAGGGCATGCTTTATGCCCCTTGACACTATACCCGGACAAGTTACCGTATCTTTGGAAAGTCGTTGATGGTGCAAAATAACATGGCACGAAGCTTGAAAGTCTCATGAGAATACCCATCAACTACATCAACACCTTCCACCCACAAGTGTTTTCAAGTCTTCAATCAAGGGACGTAGATAAACATCTAAGTCATTTCCCGGTTGCTTTGGGCCCGAAATCATCATAGACAACATCATGTATTTGCGCTTCATGCACAACCAAGGGGGCATGTTGTAAATTACCAACAGAACAGGCCATGAACTATGAATACTACTCATGTTACCATAAGGATTCATTCCATCCGTAGCAAGTCCAAGCCTTAGGTTTCTTGGCTCATCGGCGAAATCCGGAAACATAGTATCGATATTCTTCCATTGAATAGAATCAGCAGGATGCCGAACCTTTCCATCACGTTTCCTCTCATCATTATGCCATCTAAGATTCTTCGCATCTTTCGCATTGGTAAACAATCGCTTGAACCTTGGAATTATTGGAAGATACCACAACACCTTCGCAGGAGGACCCTTTTTTCTCACATCATCAAGATCATCATCATCATCATCACCACCCTTCACTTTGTATCGTGATAACCCACATTTGGGGCAATCGTGATTGTCTTCATGAACACCGGTGTACAATATGCAATCATTAGGGCATGCGTGTATCTTCTTATACTCCATACCCATAGGACACAATACCTTCTTGGCCTCATAGTTACGGTCAGGCAATGTGTTGTCCTCCGGAAGCAAGTCTTTCAACACTTCAAGCAATTCCGTGAAGCTTTTATCGGTCCAACCATTTCTCGCCTTCACACAAACCAATTTTAGCACCGCCGACAATCGTGTATGAGTAGTACACCCTGGATATAAAGGCTTATCCGCATCACCGCACAACCTATCATACACATGAGGTCGATGAAAAAATTCTTGTCCAATATCACGGATCATGTCCTCTACTTGATCATCCTCCATATCTACGTCAACGTCCTCACTTTGGGAGACACTTGCCGTACTACTCAACAACACATCACCATGCCATACCCATCTTGTATAACTCAAGCAAATCCCTTCACAAATCAAATGAGTACGTATATCCTTCACCGTACATTTCCTCGTATTCAAACACTTGACACAAGGACAACAGAATATTCCATTACTATTAGGAACATTCCTTTGAGCAAATTCTATAAATTCTCCCACCCCCTTCAAATACTCAGCACTAGTACGCTTACAAACCATCCAACTACGATCCATAACTAGATAGGTCCTGTAGATATACAAAACATATATCCAATATAAGGACAGTACGGGAGATTGAAAACTATAGTTTTTGAAGATTGCCAAGCACTGGTCACGGCCTGGCAGTGATATCCATCACAGCCGTAACGCGTGCAATCCGGAACTGCACCATCACAGCAGGAATCGATCACGGCCTAGCCGTGATGAGCATCACGGCCGTGACAGATCAACCAGCAGAGCAACATGCACTCAAAACCAAAAATAGAGATGTACATTCTAAACAACTCAAACTCACGGTTTCAAGTTTCAACTACTGAGACTACAGTTTCAACATACACTCAAAACCAAAAATTAAAAAATGTGCCCTAAAGACTCACCAGAAATAGGTGCTCGCGTGGTGATGGGGAGGGGAGCTCGAGTGGTGGCCAACGTTCGATGTGGTTACTGAGAGCAGAGGGACAAGGAGAGTTAGTGCGCGGGAAGGGGAAAGAGAGATGTAAAGTTATTGCAAAGAATGAATGGAAAGCAGAGTTAGGGTTAATAGTGTACCTCACGGTGGTGGCGAAGAAGCCCTCACGGTGGTTGCGGTGGAGATGAGCTCGCGATTAGGGCAGAGTGAGAGTGAGAGTGAGACTGGGGGTTGAGAGTGAGGGTTGAGCGTGATGAAAAGAGAAAAGAGACGTACAGAGCGAAGTGCAGAAGGCGCGCAGGTGTAAACCAAAATAAAACAACATTTGACGTCAGATGTTTGTAAAGACTGACATTGAAGGTCATATATTTAACATCAGTTGTATTAAGAAACTGACGTTAAAACATTAATTCCTTTGACTATTTATTTAATTGAAGTAAAAATAAAACTTTTAACGTCAGTTGTATAAAAAACTGACGTTAAAAATAAAAAAAATTTATCTTAAAAGCACTTTTAACGTCAATTTTTGAAGACAACTGACGTTAAAAGTGTATATCTGCAAAAAAAATTCATTCCTTTGACTACTGTGCTAACCCATGTACCTTGAAACTTAATCCTCTTAATGAGCATTAAGTTTATAGATAAGTTTTCAAGAAAATCAGAGAGAGACTATTCTCTATATAAAGTGTCATTCTTCTGTATCAGTATGTAAATACACCCTCTTCTTTTCCTCTATATTTCGTGCGTTTTCTATTCCTGTACAATATGGTTCTATCACATTTGAGACTTTTGTTATTTCTTCCTATACCTATACTTAAAGGTCTCTGTCTTAATGGTCAAAAAACTTCTGAGGTTGTGTAAATCACATAATATGACTCCCTCACTTTATTCCATCTCCTCCCCAAGCGACTGTGGATAAAGCACACATGGAGCATCAAGGACTTCAAATGAGCAGGGAGGGGATCGATGCACCATTGGAGTTTGAGTACAGAACTGAGAAGAAATTGATGTTGAAGCAGAAACTTTTTAATATTTTAGTGCTATGTTGCAGAAATTTTTTATCTTTTAATCATGTAATTGTAACTTATGAATCGCTTCAATGAGATACGATTTAATTATACATATAACATTTTTATGTTAAGTGTTTATTTATTTTAATTTTCACAAGAATATGTTTACTAATTCAAGCTAATTAATGTAGATTAAAAATAAACTTGTTTAATATTTACACAAGTTCTTTACACAACTGACGCAAATAGTGATTTAATATTTACAAATTGTCACCACCTCATTTTTAACGTCAACATAATTTATGACTGTCAAGTTCCCGTATATTACATTATTTATAATATTCATTCTGCAAGTTTATAATTTATAGGATTATTTACATCAGCTATTTATTATACTGAAGTAAAAAACCACACTTTTAACGTCAGTTGTATAAAAAACTGACGTTAAAAATAAATATGACTGCCAATCAATTGCCACCACCTCATTTTTAACGTCAACTTAATTTATGACTGCCAAGTTCCCGTATATTACATTATTTCCAATATTCATTCTGCACGTTTATAATTTATAGGATTATTTACGTCAGCTATTTATTATATTGAAGTAAAAACCACACTTTTAACGTCAGTTGTATAAAAAACTGACGTTAAAAATAAATATTTTTTATTTTAAAAACACCTTTAACGTCAGTTATTTTAAACAACTGACGTAAAGGTGTATAAGTTTCTGCAAGAATTCATTCCTTTGACTACTGTGCTACTTACCCATGCACCTTGTAACTTAATCCTCTTAATGAGCATTAAAGTTTATAGGTAAGTTTTCAAGAAAATCAGAATAGCTTAGTAACTTCATCCCCTGCTCCTATAAATAGCTTCCTTCCATCCTTTTAATTTTCTGCTTCACAATATGGCTCTGCCGTGGAGATTAACTTCATCACTCTTTCTTCCTATTCCTAGACTCAAAGGTCTTTGTCTTAATGGTCAAACAACTTCTGAGGTTGTGTAAATCACATAACATGAGTGATAAGGTTGTGTAAATCACATAGTGTGAGTTGCTCACCTTATCATCTTTCTGGAGAATTAGCAGCTAGCTACGACACTTAACGCGTCGGCGTTGGAAGCAAATGACTGTTCCAAGACTGAAACAGATCGGGTGCACCCTTGCTCAGCCGCTCTGGAAAACTCGGTCGCTCGACTCTCCTCTCTTGCTCACCCGTGAAGGGAACGAAGCCCCTCAACAACATGTTTAGGATTTTAAACCCTTTCAATGTAACTTTTTATAGGATTTTAAACCCTATCAATGTAACTTTTTATAGGATTTTAAAGGATTTTAAACCCTTTCAATGAATGAGATCCGGTTTGGGTTATTTAATCAACTTATACTTCGCACATATATTTTAGTTTTCAAAACAGAAACACAAAATATAAAAGCAATTGTGAAACTGAAACTTTGAGGAAGGCAATGCGGAAGGGTATGTATAATAGATAAAAAAAATTATTAAAATAACCTTTAACGTCTGTTGATGAAAGAACAGAAGTTAAAAGTGAAGTGAGGCACTTTTAACGTCAGTTCAGTGAAGAACTGACATTAAAAGGTTCACTTTTAACGTCAGTTGTTTATTGAACTGACGCTAAAAGTGAGTCACTTCTCTTTTAACGTCAGTCCTTAAAACAACTGACGTTAAAATTGAATTAATGAAGTCTGATATTTACAAAACTGCCACCTCCTCCTTTTTAACGTCTAGCTTTTGGTTAACTGACGTAAACCTTTACCGTCTAATGTATATTTTCCACTAGTGTGTGTTTATCAGAATTTGAACAAAGTTGAAATTCTTTTCGCATACAGAAGCTTGGTTCAGACGAGTGAAAGATACATGACAGATAGGTGACCTGTTTGATGAAATTTTAATAATGACTTAGGCAAACACACTACTTGATAAATGGATAAGAAAACTAAAGCAACTAAAGAGTTTATAAGGAAAGAGAGATTGACACAATTATTTATCCTGGTTCCCTCTTCAAAGCAAAGAGCTACGTCCAGTCATTGGTAGCACCAAGTTTTATCTACTATAACTGATCAGGTTACAGACTCCAAGTATTGTTTACACACCTAGCCTCTTCAGGCTCCAAGACAAGTATTCTTTGCACACCTAGCCTATTCAGGCTCCAAGACAAGTATTCTTTGCACACTTAGCCTCTTCAGGCTCACTCAGATTTGTTTGAGAAATTTGGTTTGTAATAAACACAACTTCAGACATACAGATCTTTCACTAACACTCAGAGAGTGGTTTAAATGTAAATCTTAGGAAAGTCTGCGTAATAACTTCAAATGATTGAATAATACAGAATGAAAGAATGAAGATATTAATGCGCAGAGTAATGGATTTTTAATGCTATATTTATTCTACATGTCTTCATCTTCAATGATTTATGTATTTATAGTCTTCAAGCATTTAAGATCCGTTAGAGACATTCCCTCAGATGTTGGCTTCAAGCAGAACTTATTAAATGCAATAGAGTCGTTCTGGGCAGTCATTAATGCAATAGGAACGTTGGTTGTACTCTAACTTGAAGGATCATGGCTTTATGCATTGTGAAACAGCCATATCAGAGTTGTGCAGAGAGCTTTTTGTACTTTGCTGAGTACAATTCCCTTTTCGTGCAAAGACCAGAGGTACTAGGGAATAAAGCACGTTGGAAGCATTCTTAAACTGGACTTTGGTTATGATATCCGAGGTTGCTTGAGAGAGTAACTTCTGACTTTTCTTGATAAGCGTGAGACTAAGTAGGAGAGAAGGCTTCAAGTCTCTTTCTGATGGGACAGTCAACAAAAGCTTGTTTGGTCCTTGATTCTTCAACGAGTAACCTCAGACAAGTGTAGGAACTCGTGGGGAGACAGGTTAAAAACGTCTCTTGAAAGAAGTCAATAATCCTAGTCACCAGACATGTTGACTTTCACTTATCCAGACAGGTAGTCACCTATATGAGCAGACAGATGATTCTTACTGTTTTAATCTACACACCAGATAGACAGGTTGGCAACCAATATGAAGGTTAATTAAATCATTAACCAATGTTTAGTTCTCATCAAAACTTAGGGAAATGCATATCAGACATTTTAGAGACTTGACAATCAAGACACTAAGAATTGATTTAAGAGTGTTAGGGAAGTTTTGGACTTCAAGAACACAACAAACCTGCCCATAACAGCATGGCCACGCCCAGGAGCACGGCCGTGCTGAATAGGGAGCACGCTCGTGCTCCCAGTTTGAATTCTGGAAGATGGTCGCGCTATAAGCACGGTTGTGCAGAACAGGAGCAGGACCGTGCATCAAGCACCGTCGTGCATAAAAGGAAGCACGACCATGCTTCACTTAAACGGAAGCACGCTCGTGCATAGGGTGTGCACCCCCTTGCTCCCCCTCCAGTGAAGAATCCGGGATTAAAGGTTTTACAGGGGTGTTTCACCCCAAATGTCCCCAATAATGTGATAATACACCAATCAGAAAAAGAAAGTTAGATAACTTAATTAAAGACTAATTAGGATAAACAAGATTAATAAGTTGGTTAAGTCGATGCCCAATGGGTTGACGCACGTTGATAAGCTTTGGTGCTTTTTGGCCAAAGTGACCTCGATGCTTTTTTGGTCGAGGTGTTGATGAGTTGAACCTTTGTGCTTTTTGGTCAATGGGGCCTTGACCCATAAGGGTTAAGGTTTTGATGTTGATGTTGGTGATAAGTCTTGGGTGTTTATTGGCCCAAGCAAAGGAGGTGGTTGCCCTTGTTTGTTGTTATGCTCATGCATCACGCATTGGAGTTGTTAGTGGGGGAAGATCAACATAGGGGAAGTCATCCTAGAGTACGACGATTTGGCCGTCCACGGGTGGTTCACCCATGGTTTGGTGGACCATGCACCCCCGTGATGGCGCATCCTAGGTATGGTGCGTCGACTATCCAAGGGGTTCACCCATGGTTTGGTGGACTGCCAGTGTTGGTGCTTTTTGGCCAATGTGGATATGTAACTCCAAAGTTACATTCCCGAGATAGTTTGGATCCATATGCATAATGTAACGTCCCTAGCTGCTTTATGGATTGACGACTGTCCCCACAAACCAACACGGGTCTTTTTAGCGTGCTTTGTCCTCACTCACACGCTTCCTGGGAAAACTTCCCAGGAGGTCACCCATCCCAGAATTGCTCCAAGTCATTTATAACATCCATGGCTGCTTTATGGATTAACGACTGTCCCCACAGAGTAACACGGGTCTTTTCAGTGTGCTTTGTCCTCACTCACACGCTTCCTGGGAAAACTTCCCAAGAGGTCACCCATCCCAAAATTGCTCCAAGTCAAGCACGCTTAACTGTGGAGTTCTTAAGTGACTTGGAGCGATTCTGGGATGGGTGACCTCCTGGGAAGTTTTCCCAGGAAGCGTGTGAGTGAGAACAAAGCATGCTGAAAAGACCCGTGTTGGTTTGTGGGTACAGTCGTCAATCCATAAAGCAGCCAGTGATGTTATACATAATGGAGTAGCGGAGTAGTGTTGCACCGCATAGCATATGTTGGTTGAGATAGTATGTTGGTGTGACAATATTATGTTGATGATATATGTTGTATATTACTATGCCATACTATGATGTATGTTCATCTTACTTACTATCTCCATGCCGTTGTATTTACATGTTTTCTTACTCCCCGTTTTCTGTTTTTGTTTTGACATGTATCCTTTTACTCGGAGGATGGTGAGCAGCCAGTGGAGGAATGATTCTAAGGAGTCGTGACTCTAGTTAGGATTTATCGGTAGTTATAGTTGTTTTTAGTTTAGTTGTTTCAGTTAGTATTCCGAGGATTTATTCCGGAACGGTTATATCAGCTCTGTATATGACATCGGGGTTGGGTTATGTTTTCTATTTTATGGTTATGTTTATGTTGTATTTCTTTTGAAAACGTGTTATATTTCCGCGTTGAGACGTTGCAATGTGATGCTTTCTATCCAGTTTTTATTTTATGAAATAAATGCATGTTTTTATCTTACCTCTTTTATTTAAATGTTTTATAGTAACATGCGGGGTAGAGGGTGTCACAAGAACTAACTTGGGTCAACAGAGACAAATTAAGGGATCAAATTGAACCTTTTAAAAATTAAGGGACCAAACTGAATCTAAAAAATAAATTAAGGGACCAAAATAGTATTTTAGCCCTTAAATATATATGTATGTAAAGTAATACTTGGTTTGTGAACAGTATTGTGAATGAATTCATAGAGTAAATGAAGAAAAAAAATAGTATCATGACTTTGGTGGAGTCGCACGTGACAGCATCCGAAACACAACGGCAGCCAAATCACTCCATCCCCTATTTTGACAATTGACACTTGACCCCCAAAGCTGAACCCGGCACCACCGTCAAACCTCCGCGTATCACCAGGAAACACCGCAGGATCCAACAGCGCAGTGCCCAGAGCCACTTCACCACCACCATTTACCACTCTCCGGTCTCCGCCATCACCCTCCCATTTGGTCTTTTTTTAATAATACAATCAGCTGAGCCAAACAGCCGTCAACACACTCATTAGACTACCATTGTTAAGCAGTGAAGTGGAGCTTAGAGAAGGTACAATGAAAGAATTGCAGAGCCACTGTAATAGTTATTATTACCCTTATGTAGCACACTACATGTTTTATCAAAGTCCTCACATAATTCTGGGAAAATATGGCATTTTTATGTAACACATTATTGCTATTGGTGGTTGATCAATTTGACCCCAACAATTTCTTTCATTTGCAGGTAAAATATCGAAGTTGTGTTACTAAAAAATTTGGAAGACAATGAGATACCAGCACAACAAAACAAAGTACTTACATAACATGATGAAGGTTTTGTATCATTGTACAAGCCCAACTACAAGGTATGGCATCCCCAAATTTTGTACCTTCCTTACCCTTTGTGCCTCTACCACCTTCCTTCTTCATTATTTTCCTCCCCCTTATGCTCCGTTTATGAGGACCCATAACTGTAAAAATCTACAATCCTTTCGTCGATTTTCCCAGTTTGGTAATGTTGAACATTATGCTATCGTGGCCTCATTCAGCTGCATGCTCCATATGCATCCTCCCCCATCTGTAGTTGAATTTAACAAGATTTTAGGGGCCTCGGTGAAGATGAACCATTACACCCTTGCTATTTCACTTTGTACTCAAATGGAGTTCAAGGGAATCATACCTTGTCTTTTTACTCTGACCATCTTGATCAACTACTACAGCCATGTGGGTTGGGTGGCTTTTGCTTTCTCCGTATTCGATAAGATTCTCGAGTGGGGCTATGGACTGGATGTTGTAGCTTTGAATACATCATGAGTGTGATTTCCACTATAACATATCATACTTTTAATAATGCACCTTTTATAGCATTTCCGTATGGAAATGCTATTAAAAGTGATGGGGGTACTTTTAATAACATTTTCTTAAAGAAATGCTATCTTAGGTATTACCTAAGATAACGTTTCCTTAAGGAACCGCTATTAAAAGTCAAGCTGCAGGAAAAGATAGCGCTTCCATTAGGAAGCGCTATCTTAACTAACAACATAAGATAGCGGTTCCACACGGAAACCCTATCTTTTCTAATTTGCAATAAATAAATAAAATAAAATCAACTTTTAATAGCATTTGTAAAATGAAATGCTATTAAAAGGTAACATTTAGATAGCGTTTCCGGTTAGAAACGCTATCTTAGGTGATTGTTGTTTTAGAGCTACCCGCGCGCGCGTTGCTTTGATCCTTCGATTCTCAGTTTCTGCGTACCCTAATCATCAGTTCATCACTGACCTCAGTTCAAGTCTAAGGTTGCCATTGCAGATTCATCCTCGCATTGCATCCAGAGAGCTCGTCCCCTCTCATTACTCGCTGTCTCCACCATTCGTGTGTTGTCTTCGCCATTCTTTGAGTCGTCCGTGTGCTTCTTTCTCGAAATTCCTTTATTAAGAGAGTGGGTTTTCACTTTTCAGTTTCAAGTTTCCAAAATCTCGAAGTTGCTTCTTTCGGTTTGATTTCCCTTTTACAGGTAACAACTCTTCTCGTTTATGTTTTGGGTTTTAGCAGTCTGTTCAGATTTTCATTGGATTAAATTGTTGGAGGAAGTTGATGAAAACTAAACCTTTCTATGTTGGCTTCTGATGTTCTGTCTCAATGACCATAGCAAGTTGCAACTAATTTATCCGGGTATGGATGTGCATGGTACAATCACTTCTTTGTTGGGTTGCTCATCTTGTTGTTTGAGGTGAGTTTCCACCTAAAATTTTGAGAGTCTGTGTGTGTTTGTGTGTTTGTTTTAATATTTTTATGTTTAATAACTTTTTTTTTTAGTAGCAATTGTTTTTGTCATTGACTTGATTGGCTTTGGATGGTTTCGTTTGAAACATTATAATCGAATGAACCCATTTGTTTGTGAGTGGGGTACTTGCAATTTCTTTGGATTGAATAACTCTGCTAAAACATCATAGGTGAACACAGTCATGAGCTGAAGAGAATTAGATTAAAAGAATGCAGGGAGATAGGTGAGAAGCCAAGCTGAAACCTCTCTTGGAACACCAAATATTTTTGTTGGTAGAATAGAGACAAAGCTAACAGAGCAGAGTTTGCTTCTACCGTTTTAGTTAAGAAAATAGCACTTAGAAGTTAGGACTTAGGACTAAGTTGGCAGAATATTGCATCAAATGATAAAATGTACTAATAAAGTGTACAACTTCTGAGGTTCTGTGAAACTGTACTAAAGACATTCTTTTTGTTTTCATCTCTGCAGAAGTCATGTGCTTGATAACACCATAATAATATAGCGCAAACCAAATCTTCCTTTAATGAAATCTTACTAAAACCTAGAGACTCCATATAGATATTAAATCAAGAAAGGGTTTTTGGGGACTGAACTCCTGAATCAGTTTTCCAATTAGCCACCATTGAGTTAGCTTATAAATGTTCAGTACCTTATATATTGCTAATATATAACTTCATTGTTCTAGATTCTAAAAATACACAATCTATAGACAAGTAACTTAGATAAACATGTGTCTTTCATGCATATCTTTTCCCCATGATTCCTCATGGTTACAACTGGTATAGAAGAACAAAGAGAAAGATTAGGAAAGGTAGCAGATGTTCAAGTAATTTGGAAGATATGAACATAATGACTATTCCAGGCTAATCAGTGCAAAGAACAAAGAGTAAAATGGACTTTGGATAATTGATTAACTGATATAACTATCAGGGAAATGACTGGTGGATAGGGGGTTGGGTTAGTTGAATCCTACATAAGAATTCATAACAACAACAACCATTACAAAGTTTTGAGAGCATAATGGACTCTTAAACTTATCACTACCTTGACTCTAAACAGAAAAGATGTGTATACGTAGGGTAGGGGTCCCAGCTATCAGCATCAAAGTTTGCATTTTGCATAGTTAAAAATTGTATTTATCCAATAGGAGAAAGTCCAGAAATTATTGCACATCTTTGGTTATCACTTGAGAAACATGAAACCGAATTTGGTGAGCCTAACCCCATAATAAGGAGAACATCGAATTTCCTTGGCTTGTGGAAAGGAGGGCATAAGAATATCAACCAAATTACAGTGTATGATGGATATTATTTTTGCATGATTGATCTTAATATTATTGGATTGAGGAACAGGTCATAAGTGCTCTGCATAGTTGTAGTTAACATCAACTTTCTTTGTATTTTGTAAATCTTTCAGGAATGATATACTGGGTTCTGTTTTCATTGCACACCTTGTTGAGATTCTAAAGTCCTCTTCCCCCAGTGTACAAGAAAAAGCTGCATCTGTGCTTGAGTTTGTGGCACTGACGGACCCAACTCTGACCCCTATTATATATGTGGAAATTGAATCTGTTCTCGATTCTGTTTTTCAGCAAAAAATTTTGAAAATTTCAGGTAGGAGATTTATGCTCTATAATCCATGATTTGTTATAAGAACATATTCTTTTTTATCTGTTTGCCATGTTTTGATTTTCTCTTTTAATTTGGATGTGTACTAAGTAGATAAAAATGATCTAACCTCATAGTAGTGTTTGTTTCAATATGTATATGTATGCGGTTTTTAAGAGAGACGTGAAGTTGATAAGAACTGGTTATTCAAGCAGAAGAATCAATCGATCTTGATTCACTGCTACTCTGAATTCCTCTAACGAGATAGAATTACTGGATGGGAATGCCAACACTTTGTTGTTAAAAAAATTATAAAATAAAGATATAATATTGCGGATTTGGGATTTGGGAATGTGTAATGCCCGACTCAAAAAACTTCGTTCTTTTGCATATTGACTTGTTCATCTCCGTCGCTTGAAATGAGTTACGCCCAAAAAAAAGTCTGCATTTGTAATTTGTATGATATGGATTGATATTTGTGAAAAATATATACATTTATGTTTAGATACTAATATACCTTTAGAATTCTTATCCTGCCACACTGTTTTTCATCATCAATGCTGGGTTCATGGTATCTGCCACTCTACTCATGGTACTAGGACGGTGTCATGGGAATCTAACAAATCTGATTAATCTTTTAAACACACTTAGTATTCTATATTATGCAATAGTTAATGGAATGCTGTACTCTGTAATGATATGATAGAAAACTGAAGATAAGTACAGTTTTATTAACTTTCTTTCAATGCTCCTCATCCTCTCCTTGAACAGAAAAGATACAACAGGTTCTTCAAGGGACCTGAAACTGCTACACTGATCCTTTCCTTTACCCAACTGAATACCCCCCTCTCTCCCATCTTTCCCTTTTGATGCGTCCCCACTAATACACAGCCCCTGTCCACCATTTCGTACTAATAAAGGACAAACAAATCTCAATCCAATGAAGAAAAGAAAAAGGTTGACTTAAACATGTATGTAGTGTTTGTGTTTAAATGAACTTTCTGACCCTTTTATATTATAATTAGCATCTTCCGGTAATGCTAGTGTTGATTTTGTTATCAATTGTTGTTTTATATTTTGCATCAATTAATATTATATTAATGTCCATTGATGTTTTACTTGTGTCTAATATTTTTGTAGGTAAATGGCATCTTCAAGTAATGCTAGTGCTGCCAAAGTGACGCGATGTGGGCCAACTGTTATGAAGGCGGTCATCCGCGCTAGGAGTAAAGGACAAAAATTTGAGGTAATTTACTTACTAATCTAAGGATTTCATAATGTTGTTTGATATCTAGATTTAATTACTTTATTATTCTTATTAGGTTGAATGGAATTATTTGGACCAACCAATTCGTGCTAATGGAAAAATATTGAAGAGTTACATTGGGGCTGTTGTTCGGCAAACGGTCCCAATTATTTGTTCTAATTGGAAGGATGAAGCTTTGGATGCTTTCAAAGAGAACATATGGGCTGATGTACAGGTAATTGTTAAAATTTGTGAATTATATTGTAAACTATGTAAACATACTTACTTTGACACATTGTTTATATTGTTTTGCAGATGTCTTTTAATGTTGATGAATCTCGAAAAAAATTTGTACTTCAGGAAGCTGGTAACCTACATAGGGAATTCAGAACTAGATTGACAAAAAAATTTCTAAGAGATGCTAACGGGAGTATCATAGAGGAACCTCCATCACAATATCCACACATATCAAGGGATGAGTGGGTAGATTTTGTAGCAATACGCACAGGAGATGCACGATTCCTGGTATGTTTAATATCACGTTAGTCCTTATAATTATATGTATACGTACATATGACATTAACCATGTATTAATATTACTTATATGTGTCTGAATAGAAATTAAACAATGAAAATCGCAACAGAGCGTTAGATCCTGCATGCCCTTACAAAGCATCACGTAAGAGGTATGCTGACATTGAGGATGAATTGGTATGTATATATATATTTAACTGCATGTGTGGTAAATATGACTTTCAAACTGTTTGGTTAATATATATTATCTCAATATACAGATACAGGAGGCGGGGCCAGAAGTTAAGAAAATTAAACGCCATATTGTGTGGAGGAAAGCCCGCGAGAACAAGGCGGGTGTAATTGACAACAAAAATACGCAGAACGTGTGGAATAAATGTGTAAGTAGACTAACGTTTACATTTTCATTTGTTATTTTCTTATGACAATATATAATAATGTTAACATTTGCATTTCACCAATAACTATGTGTCAGGAGGAACTGTCACAGTCTGCAATAGAGGGAGAGATACAAGATTTTGGTAGCCAGGATATTCTTGCTAAAGCCCTAGGTGTGCCAGAGAACCCTGGTCGTGTTAGGGGTGTGGGTTTTGGCGTCTCTCAAAAAGACTACTTCCCACCTGAAGGTCGTGCAAAACATAACTGTGAAACGAAAAGGTGGGAGACATTGGTGTCTCAACTCTCAGAAAGATTGAACATTTTGGAAGATAAGCTGAAAAAAAAAGGAGGATGAGGAGAGGCATGCTAATTTCACAACCCCAGCAAGCGTCAAAGATAGTTGCACTCTACCATCTGCCATCAAGCTTCCAGAGGTAATGCATGCATTTTTTTTTTACTAGTATTGCATTCGCAGTTAAATACATTCAATTGGATGCCTTAATTCACAGCTTATTCATCTATCATTGGATTAGGGCGTCAACTCATGTCATCTATATTTATCAACCCCATACTATCGTATGGTTGGTATGGGTAAAGTATATAATGAGCCGGGTGTTACATTGCACACTGGACCAGTAAGAGATGCAATAGGTACTTATGTGGCATGGCCAATTGATCTCGTGGTTGTAATTAATATGGTATGTAATTGCATTTTTCCACCTTTTCATATACGGCGTATATTTATTACATTAGTTGATCACTAACTGGCATATTGAAATGCAAAATTTCCAGGCACCTGCAAAATCTAAAGGCAAGGGCAGAGTGTCTGAATATACAAAGGAGTCAATTACAACCCCAGAAAATAAAGGAGGCAACTCTGAGGCCAACCCTCCTACAGCTGGTTCAACTAACATTTCTCTGGAATATTTCAATTTTCTTAAAATACATGAACGAAAGAATATGAAAAATGATGACCAATTGGACATAGAGATAGAACAAAATATTTTTGGTCATCATATCATTGATATGATCAATACTGAAAATATCAGAGAAATTGTAAATCATGAATGGGTATCTGCCTCCGTTATTTCCGTATATATCAGGTACTAAATCAGGCTTAAAGTGTACAATATTTTTTTAGTCTTTCCATTTAAATATTGATGTCATTGGTGTAATCTATTTTTATATTTTAATTGAAGGTATTTGTATGAAGAATTTTTGCTTCCAAAGGAAAGAACGAGGAGGTTTCTGTTCTTGTCCCCACACCAAACAAATACATACGGCTACTTCGGGAGGGATTCACAGATAACGTATATAGCTGACCGGTTTGCAACTACAGAAAGAGAATATCAGCCCTTGTTTTTAGCGCCGTGCAATGTTGGGTGAGTCGCTTATCCTATAGGACTTAATTCACAATAATGAATTATATAAAAGTTGAGGTGCTTAGGATTTGTTATCTCAACATTTTTGTAGGAATCATTGGGTGATGTGCGCGATAAATATTGTTGAAGAGATTATTTACTATCTGGATTCCTTGAATGTTGATCCTAGGAATCGCCCAGAATTCAAGAATCTGTTCAATAAGTAAATATGCTTTTATATTTCTGATTTTTTAAGATTCTGTCGAATGGCTTCAATGGTAGATACATGTTGCAAGTTGTCATGGTCCTAATGTGCTTTTGATTTTTGACATTAGAATAACTATGTTGAATTGACATATATTGGGTTGTGACTGTTGTGGTTCAAAATAAAAAAAAGCATGCGTGTGTTTGTGATGATTGAAAATATGTTTCTTAATGAAGTCTGTTTGATTTTGTGATTAGTGCTTTGCAAGTTTATCGCGCAAATATCGGAGCTAAGGTGCCGCGTTTAAAGGCAACCAACATTAAATGGATTCAGATAGAGGTATATTTGCAAAAACTTAATGCGCAATTAGATAAAAAAAACTATATTGATTTACTATTTTATTTTTTATAGTGCCCAAGACAACCCAACGATACAGATTGTGGGTACTATGTCATGCGTTTCATGAAGGAAACTATCTTGCAGAACCAAGTTAAAATACCAATGGCGGTATGTTGTTTACTTAGCTTTTAACTGTGACTGTTCAAATGTTTTAGCAATTGTAACTTAATTTATTTAATTTTTATGTCGCAGATACTTCCACGACTTCAAATGCTCCACATACTCCACTTTGCTCAACTATCTCAAGTCAAGGAAGATTGGTGTCGCTATATTGTTGAAAAGTTTATTTGATTATGTCAAATTGATCACGATGAGTTGCAAAGAATACTCATTGGTATGTGAAATCCTTATATTTGAATTTCTGAGTTACGACAAGATATTCTTGTTCAAGTATTCATGTTCTGTAATGTGAAGGTTCAGTTTTTACTGGCCTCGTAATAATTGATTTGATTTTTGCTTTTAGATCTATCCTGTATGATCGATTCATAGTTTGTGGTTGATTTATTATGTAATTTGATTTCGCAGACTCTTTTGTTCGGTTGTGGACCTAATTTCTTTGAATTTATCTATTTAAGGATTCTATGATTTTGCATTTTCTTAAATGTTGATTTGTTTTTTGTTGAAATATTTTTTTTCCTTCTGTTCATGGATATTGATGTGTTACCCAGGTTGTTGAAGTTTCAACTTCCAAGACTGGTAAGCATGGTCATGCTAAGTGCCACTTTGTTGGAATTGTATTTTCACTGCCAAGAAGCTTGAGTATATTGTGCCCTCTTCCCACAACTGTGATGTACGTGCACTTAATTGTGTTGACTTATTGTGATTTCTTTCCTCGCAATGACTCACAGTAATTTTTTGTTGTCAGGTCCCTCATGTGAATCGTACTGACTACCAGCTCATTGATATCTCTGAGGATGGATTTGTGATTTGTCATTTCTCTTACCAACTCCATTGATTCACTCATTATTAGTCTTGTTTCTGTATTCTGAATGTGTGATTGCTGTTATGTTATCAAATGATGCTGTAGGTGAGTCTGCTGACTGAAAATGGGAACACTAAGGATGATCTCAGGCTTCCTACTGATGAGAGTCTGCTTACTCAGGTTTGTGGAAATCTGAAATCTAATGTGTGTTCTTTTTCCTGTTGGATTCGAGTCTGAAAGCTAAAATCTGTCAATGCCTTTTCTATTTCAAAATGTTTGTTATTCCTCTATTTTGTTTATTTGTTTGTTGGTTGTCTATTTACTCTAATTGGGCATATATAATTGACTGGTCTCTGCAGATAAAGGATGGATTTGCTGAGGGAAAGGACCTTGTTGTTTCTGTCATGTCTGCTATGGGTGAGGAACAGATTAATGCTCTGAAGGATATTGGGCCAAAGAACTAGATTCAATTGCTGCCAGTTTGTTTGTTGTTTCTATTTAAGCAAATATATTTCTGTAAGCCTTTATAGCTATTTGTTGAAGACCAGACTTATAAAATCTAGTCAGACCACCAGTCGTGCAAGGTTATTTATTTATGCATGTGGTGACAAAACTAGATCACATTTTTCTGTTTTCTATGTTATCCTGTGGCTTTCTTATAAAGGAGGAGTCTCTTTTAAGAAGTGATGTTTATTTTGACTGCAGTGATGATGGAATCTTATGCGCTAATGTACTACACCTTCTGTATGAATTGTCAAAGTAGCTAACAATATATACATATGGATTGTGCTTCATTTCTTTGTTTACACCTTCTGTTTTTTATAAACAATATGCAGGAATGGAGGTAAAGTTGAGAAATAGGTAAAAAAAAAAAAAGGGAATAGATAGCGTTTCCGTGTATAAACGCTATCTAAAGTCACCTTTTAATAACACTTCTTAAATGCTATCTTTGCTAACGACTTTTAATAGCGGTGGCATAGATAGCGGTTACAAACGCTATTAAAAGGCATCCGGAAACGCTATCTAAAGTCATTTCTGTTGTAGTGTTCACCTCATATTTCATTGACATTTTTGCATGCATTTTCATATAGTTTAGGCATTTTTAATTTGATTTTTGTTAGTTTTTACCTTGGAACGGGTAAGGTGGTTTTGTGGTGTTTGTGTGCAGGAATTGAGGATCAAAATGCTCAAGATCAACCATGATGGAGCTTGCATGAAGACGGAGTTTGAAAAGTAAGGAAAATGAGCCAAACAGAGCCCATCAGGGCCTAGCCGTGACAACCATCACAGTCATGATCTAGTAGAGCTGAAAAGAAAGAATGGAAAAGTCAGAGCTGGTCACGGCCAGGCCGTGATGTGAGTCACGGCCAGGCCGTGATGTCCATCACGACCGTGACATGCCAACTGAACCAAACCCTTACAGGCAGAACTGATCAAGGCCAGGCCGTGATGGTGGTCACGACCGTGACAGACCAACCAACGAAGCAATCTCCAATTCAGAACCCATCACGGCTCGGCCGTGACAGGCATCACGACCGTGACGCGCAATATCTGGAATTTTAAAAGCTGATTTGATCTGATTTTGTAATTGCTTGGGATGCAAGTTACCTTACCTTATAAATAGGAACTAGAGGCTCGAAAATAGGATCACTTTTTGGGCTGCTGCTCCTCCTTACCCTACCTTATAAATAGGAACTAGAGGCTCGAAAATAGGATCACTTTTTGGGCTGCTCCTCCTCCTCCTCCGCCTCCTTCTTCTTCTTCTTCTCTTAGGTTTTCTTTTATGATTTTGTTAATCAACCTTGCTATGAACATGGCAATGCTTGAGTAGCAGTCTTATTTCTAGGGATTGGGGCTATGCCCAAGATTTGTTTATGGTGACAAATTGACGTTTGGTCTCTTGTTAATTTCGATTTTGCTTTCGATTTGCTTTCTATTGCTTTAATTACTCATAAATTCGGTGGCCACTTATTTGCTTGTCGTAGATACTCTAAGGAGGAACCTAGTGGTGAACTTAGGTATCGGATCTATAGGAATCAAACTTAGGACTTAAATCACGAGAGTTAGAAGCGGTTCTTCGAGGGTTCACGAATTGTCACAAAACTTAAAGGGTTCAATTTTAATTCAATTACCACGAGAGTAGGGGTTGGTTTAATTGGGCACGGTTTTTGTAACCCGAGAGGGAGCATTAACTTATTAAGGATAAATTCGCCTTTAAAGCAATATTGATAATTTACAAGGGGTAGTCAATTTGGTAACATGAACAATCTTGTTGGTAACCCAATTCCTAGGAATCTCTTTTGATTTGAAAAACCCCTAATTGATTTACTTTCCTATTTTAATTGATTGCGTTCTTAAATATCTGATTTTCTAGTTAATTCTTATTACAACAATCAATTTTTTCCAAATCCTTTTTTATATAGTCCAGTTTAATTGATTTAATAATTAATTGTTATTTAAGATCACAGTCTCTGTGGGATCGATCTTTTTATTACTTGACGGCGAATCCGGTACACTTGCCGGAGCACCCATCAAGTTTTTGGCGCCGTTGCCGGGGACTGTGCTATCTTGAATTTCAATTCAATTTTTAAATTGTTTTTTGTGGACATTTTTATTTATTTAATTTTTATTCTTTCTTTTTCTAGTGTATCTACCTCTCTCTTTGCAGGAATTTTTCTTTCTTATGTGAATATCCCAAAGTCTTGGAAATCTTGTTGAAGTTGACCCCGAGATCGAACGGACCTTTCGTAGACGTGGGAGACTACAAAGACAAATAGAGGGAGAGAGAGAGAGAGATTGATTCCTATTCCACTCATGGCGAATCTCCCGGATACCAAACCACTGAAGGACTACGCAGCCCCAAATGCTAGGGGTTTGCGAACTGGGATTGTTAGGCCATAAATCAAGGCGGAGAACTACACTATACCGCCTATGCTAATTGGCATGATTAGACAACATCAATTTGGAGGATTACCCTCGAAGGACCCGACTGATCATGTGGAGACATTCTTGGAGTTCACTGATGCAATTAGAATTCATGGTGCCCCGATTGATGCTATTCGCCTGAGGTTATTCCCATCCCCTCCTACTGGAAAGGCAAAAGCTTGGTTGAATCAAGTGCCCGCTAATACCCTGTCAACTTGGGACCAACTGGAGTAGGCAATCTTGGAGAAATTCTTCCCTCCATCCAAGACTGCTTACCTACGAACTCAGATCACCGGCTTCTTCCAAAAGGACGGAGAATACTTATCCGAAGTTTGGGATCATTACAAAGGATTGCTAGAGTCTTGCCCACATCATGGACTCGATAGGTGGGTGTTAGTGCATACCTTCTACAACGGATTGGATTACTCTTCGAAGGTGTCGCTTGACTCCGCAGCTGGTGGAGCCTTTATGAATAGACCACTAACGGAAGCATTCATTATCATTGAAAACGTGGCCACCAACTATCACCAATGGGGTTCGGAAAGAGGTAATAACCCGAAAAAGATTTCGGGGGGTAAGTTTGAAATGAATAACACTAATCTAATTATGTCTAAAATTGACTCACTGAATAAATCTTTGATAAGCTTGAAAAGGCTAATGTGAGTTCAATAGGTGCTACTAATGTTATTTGTGAGATTTGTGGAATGCAGGGACATGACATAATGGAGTGCCCACATGGTATTGCTCCTGGATCCGGTGCTTCGGAGGAACAAGTGAATTCTTGTCACAATTTCTATGACACGAACCCGAAGTTGCCAAACTATGTTCCCCCAAATTCTTACAATCAAGGAAGGAAGAATAGCCCTTATCTCTCCTATGGGAACTACAACAACACGTTGAACCACAAATTCCAAGAAGGCCAAGGTAATAGGAAACCCGCATCGGGGTATCCTCAGGTACAAAAGTCTAAACTTGAGTCTCGTTTGGAAAATTTTGTGGAAACTCATACAAAGAAAAATGAAGAGTTTAGGCAACAAGGTAGGGCAGTCAATGAGGTAATAAAAGAGTTAGCATCTAAGGTAGATAACTTAGCCATCCATAACAAGATGTTAAAAACTCAGATTGCCCAACAAGCTAGTACATATTCTAGAACTAAGGGTACGTTTCCAGGACAACCCGAAGTTAATCCCAATTAGCACTGTAATGCTATATACTTAAGGGATGATAAGCTTGGGGTAGGTGAAAAGGATGTGGAATGCGAGGAGGACATAAGTGAACATGAAAAGATAGAGCCAAAGTATGTCCCTCCACCACTTTACCAACCCCCAATACCTTTCCCACAAAGGTTGGTCAAGAAAATACAAGTAGAAAAAGAAACTAAGAGCTTAATTGAGGAGCGTGATGTTGTGATAAAAACTTATATGCCTCCTAAACTAAAAGATTCAGGAAGTTTCTCTATTACTTGCTCAATTGGAGAATTAAATATAGACCAAGCCTTATATGACTTAGGGGCTAGTGCGAGTTTGATGCCGTTTACTATCTTTGAGAGGTTAGGAACCAAGGAATTGAGTCCATCCAAGTCCTCTTTACAATTTGCGGATGGATCAACTAAAACTCCTCTTGGCATACTAGAGAATGTTCCCATAAAGGTAGGGAAATTTTTCATTCCTACTGATTTCATGGTGTTGGACATGAACGGGAATTCTAAATTCTCTATCATTCTAGGAAGGCCATTCTTGGCCACAACTGGAGCAATAATAGATGTAAAAAATGGTAAGCTCTCCTTGAATGTAGAGGAAGGTAGGGTAGATTTTGATTTGACTAACTCATATAACAACCCTCCTTTTGAGAGTCATGTGTGCAGAATTGAGATAATGCCCCCAAAGGTGAAGGAAGACCTTAACATGGAAGCAACTCCGAAACTTTGCTTGACAAATGATGCACCAAATAAAGATGAACCAGGAGTTGCTCAACATGTGGAGTTAAAACTTCCGCCGGAAGGAAGTAAGGCCATGAAACTCAGTGAAAAGAGCAAAGCGAAAGCGCAATTGGCCATATGAACAAAATAGGCCCTTTGATGGACTTCCTTAGAAGAGAGGCGTTCTTGCACTTCCAAGCCCAGCTGATCCCGGTTGATCGAAGGGAGTATGGTCAAGCTTAAGACCGTAAATAAGCGCTTCTTGGGAGGCAACCCAAGTTTTCTTTCCCTTTTCAATTTGTTTCTGAATTTTGTCTTTGAATAATTTGAGAAGATTAAGAGAAGAAAGATCACTAATTGATGGTTTTGCCAAGTATTTTCAGGTTATGATGGCAGGAAGAGCAAAAAGGGATGGAAAAATAAAGTCAGAGGAGATCACGGCTAAGCCACGACGAGGATCACGATCGTGATGGGCCAGAAGCTGGACACCAGAAAGCATCACGCCCAGGCCGTGACAGCCATCACGGGCGTGATGTGAAAAAGCAGGAAGTCAGTATTTATCACGGCCCAGCCGTGATAGCCATCACAGGCGTGAAGTGAAAGAGCCCAACAGACAGAATTGATCACGGCCTAGCCGTGATGTATATCACGCCCATGACACGTCTTCCAGCAGCTCTTTGACTGACATGTGAGCCAGCACCCTCCACCACCTCGGTGAGTTGTTCCATTTTTCTCCTCTCTCCGACTTGATTATTTACATTGGGGACAATGTAAGTTTTTAAGCTTGGGGTAGGGGTATTTTTACATTTTTTTTGCATTTTTGCATTTTTCATGTTGCATTCATTTTGGGTTAGTTTTGCATATGTTTTGCATGATCACATGATTAGATTGCCCCTTGCTTAGAGTCTGCATCCAATTGTGAAAAACTTTATGCCAAATGAATTGAGACAATGAATTTTTGAACCCAATTTTTGTATTCTTGTGATAGGCTAAAAATAAAGATGCTTGAGATGATCTTCTGATAGTTGATAATTAGCATGTGGTTTCTTAGATTTGTGTTTCTCGTTGATTTTAAACTACTAAATGTAAGATTTTTGGGCCTAAAAGGGATACTCACTAAATCTACCCCATTCTTTGTGATTGAGTGTTTTATTCCTCTTGGATTGTATTCTCTAGAACTTGACTTGAAACCGTTTTGAAACTTGAAAAGTTTTTAAAATATATTTAAAAATGATTGAGGCACTAGGTATTTTTCTGGCCTTCTGAGCTTTGATTGATTAAATGCTACCCCTTAGTTGCCTAATTTTGAGCCTAAAAGAATAAAATACTTTTCTTGGTACCTTGATTTATTTTGATGAATGATGCTTGGTATGACACCTTTTAAAGTATTGCAAAAAGATAGTTTGAAAAATAAATTGTGGGGTGAAAAAGTTAGAAAAATATTTCTCTTAAGTTGGAAATCTCCCCTTCTCCAAATTGAAAAAAATAAAAATAAAAACAAAATAAAACAAACAAAAAAAATGGAGAAGGGGATGAGAAATAGAAAGTGAGAAATAAAAAAAAATAGGTTAAAGTAATGTTTTGGTCCCTATATGTGACATCAATTTTCAATTTGGTCCCTATACGTAAAAAGTTATCAATTTGGTCCCTATACGTGACACTAATTTTCAATTTGGTCCTCACCGCTATTTGGTCCCTATATAAGAGGACCAAATTGCAAATTATTGTCACATGTAGGGACCAATTCAACAAAAAAAAAATTGAAATCGGTCCCTACATGTGATAATTATTTTCAATTTGGTCCCTACATGTGACAATAATTTGCAATTTGGTCCTCTTATATAGGGACCAAATAGCGGTGAGGACCAAATTGAAAATTAGTGTCACGTATAGGGACCAAATTGATAACTTTTTACGTATGGGGACCAAATTGAAAATCGATGTCACGTATAGGGACCAAAACATTACTTTAACCAAAAAAATAAAAAGGGAAGAAAGAAAGAAAGGTGGAAAAGTGAATTAAAGCCCAAAAAGGTATTTTAGAAGGTTGTCATACTTTGCATTGTTTGATATTTTGTTTAGCCTTCTTGAATTCTCCTTTTCTTGAATTCCCCACCTAACAATTAATCCCATGGCCCCATTACAACCAAAATAAAAGACCTTTTAATTCTTATGTGTTTTCATTAATAAAGTAGAGATTTGGTTGATAGTCAAGCTTATGATAGGGTACCTTCCTTGAGGAAATTGAGTGAATTGTCAAATGTCCTTAAACTCTTGAGTGAGGTGAGAAGAGTGTCCGAATTAGTGAGAGATATGAATTTAGGGAACCTAAGCTTCTAATTGGACTTGAAATTGATTGTCTCTTGGGTACTTATATGGATGTTCCTATTACTTAGATTTGTTACTCGAGTTCTAGATTCATTGTCCATGCTCTGATTGATTATCTTTTCTGGCCTGAGTTATTGCTTGAGGACAAGAAAAATCTTAAGCTTGGGGTAGTTTGATGAGTGTGATTTCACCTCATATTTCATTGACATTTTTGCATGCATTTTCATATAGTTTAGGCATTTTTAATTTGATTTTTGTTAGTTTTTACTTTGGAACGGGTAAGGTGGTTTTGTGGTGTTTGTGTGCAGGAATTGAGGATCAAAATGTGCAAGATCAACCATGATGGAGCTTGCATGAAGATGGAGTTTGAAGAGTAAGGAAATTGAGCCAAACAGAGCCCATCACGGCCTAGCTGTGACAACCATCATGGCCATGATCTAGTAGAGCTAAAAAGAAAGAATGGAAAATTCAGAGCTGGTCACGACCGTGACATGCCAACTGAACCAGACCCTTACAGGAAGAACTGATCACGGCCAGGCTGTGATGGTGGTCACGGCCGTGACAGACCAACCAGCGAAGCAATCTCCAAGTCAGAACCCATCACGGCTCGGCTGTGACAGGCATCACGGTCGTGACGCGCAATATCTGAAATTTTAAAAGCTTATTTGATCTGATTTTGTAATTGCTTGGGGTGCAAGTTACCCTATCTTATAAACAGGACCTAGAGGCTCGAAAATAGGATCACTTTTTGGGTTGCTACCTTAGGCAAAATTAGGATTTCTCCTCCTCCTCCTCCTCCTCCTCCTCCTCCTCTCTTAGGTTTTCTTTTATGATTTTGTTAATCAAGCGTGCTATGAACATGGCAATGCTTGAGTAGTAGTCTTATTTCTAGGGATTGGGGTCGTGCCCAAGATTTGTTTATGGTGACAAATTGACGTTTGGTCTCTTGTTAATTTCGATTTTGCTTTCGATTTGATTTCTATTGCTTTAATTACTCGTAAATTCGGTAGCCACTTATTTGCTTGTCGTAGATACTCTAAGGAAGAACCTAGCGGTGAACTTAGATATCGGATCTATAGGAATCAAACTTAGGACTTAAATCACGAGAGTTAGAAGCAGTCCTTCGAGGGTTCATGAATTGTCACAAAACATAAATGGTTCAATTTAAATTCAATTACCACGAGAGTAGGGGTTGGTTTAATTGGGCACGGTTTTTGTAACCCGAGAGGGAGCATTAACTTATTAAGGATAAATTCGTTTTCAAAGCAATATTGATAATTAACAAGGGGTAGTCAATTTGGTAACATGAACAATCTTGTTGATAACCCAATTCCTAGGAATCTCTTTTGATTTGAAAAACCCCTAATTATTTACTTTCCTATTTTAATTGATTGCGTTCTTAAATATATGATTTTCTAGTTAATTCTCATTACAAAAATCAAATCTTTTTCAAATCCTTTTTTATATAGTCCAGTTTAATTGATTTAATAATTAGTTGTTATTTAAGATCACGGTCTCTGTGGGATCGATCTTTTTATTACTTGACGACGAATACTACACTTGCCGGAGTCCCATCAATACACTTATGAAAGGGTTCTGTATTAGTGGTGAGATCAATAAAGCTTTAGGCCCGGTTTTCGAGTTTGGGTGGAAGGAAAGGGAGGGGATCAAAGGGTAAGGAAAGGGGAGGAGAAGGAGAGTATATCCCTCTCTTTGTTTGGGAGTGAAATGAAAAAAGTGGGTTGAGGAGGAGAATGGGGGATTAATTAAAATACCCCAAACCCCAAAACATTTCCCTCCAGTTAATAGAACTAACAAACAGGGGGGATTATCCTCTCATTTCCTTCCCCTCTCCTCCAAAAAACAACTCACAAACATAGTCTTAGAGTTTCATGATGAATTAGTTGAGAAAGGATTTCAGTTTAATGAAGTGACTTATGGCACCTTAATTAATGGACTGTGTGAAGCAGGGAAAACAAGAGTTACAATTCACATACTGCAAAGGATAGAAGGACGAGTCATTAAGCCGAATGTGGTAATGTATAGCACAATCATTGACAGTTTATGTAAATATGGACTTGTGAACGAGGCACATGATATGTATTCTAAAATTATTGTTAAGGGGGTTTCTTCTAATGTTCTCACTTACCAATCTCTAATTCATGGATTATGCGTGCGTGCATGCATGCGTGTGTGCATGCAATTAAATTTCTTAACATCTATACTAATAGATAATGTCAAAGTTCAAAAAAAATCAAAATTTTGGTAGAAACATTTGAAAATGCCTAAAATACCCTTTTAACTATATACTAACAACACAATATGCGTATATCGGTATATGTGGTAAAGGTTACATAAAACTAAAATAAAAGAAGTTGTTACCTTCTTTTTTTAACACAAGGAGAAGTTACCTTCTTCTTTATTCTTTATATCTTTTGGAACATTTGGATAGTCAGAAATCTAGCTCTATTCAAAATTAGTTCCATTATTTTTGACAACTAAAAGTAGTTACACCGTATCTACTTTTTATTTTTATTTAAGGTTTCTTTGTTTTATTTTTTGAGTTGAACATAGGGGGCCTTCTTTTTCTCTTTCTGGAAGTTTTTTTTTAAAGGTTCTCTTTCTGGAAGTTAGCTGCTTAATTTAGTCGTGTACCCCGTATTCTTTGCCGAATTGCCACACTTTCTTCTATCTATTCCCTGTTTCTATCACAACCGTATATTCCCTCTACTCTATTTCTTCGTTGCCGCATATGCAAGGGAAACCAAATTAATGGAGTCTCCAAACGATGTTCATAAATGTGATGTTGTTGATAGTGTTGATAGCTTGAGTGATGATTCCACAAATTGGGAGCCAATTACAAGGATGCCATTTTCCTCAGTAGAACATGTGAAAAATTTTATAGGAATTATGCTTTTAAAAAGGGCTTTGGAAGGAAGATAAGAACTTCATAAAAAGGAGATGATGGGCAATTAAATTACTTGATTTTAGCATGCTCACATGAAGGAAGTCGTGTTTCAACATTTCCAAGTACCTTGAAGACATTGCATTGGCATGCTCACGTGAAGGACTTGGCAGACTTTTTACCATTGGTTGGCTAGCTACTTTTACTGTACTTGGCAGACTTTTAAATGTATTGGGTTGTCCTCAATTTAGATTCAGTTTATTTTAAAATTTTGATATAAATGATTTTAAATTAATTGATTTTGAAAATATTACTTTTAGAAAATCAATTCCTTCAAAATCATCTCCTTCAAAATCAATTTGGAATCTATTTAGAAATAGACTAACTTGAACATTTTGATTTTATTCTTTAATTGAACAAAATTTTGTTTTCTTTTTCTTATATATTTTTGCGTTAAATAAAAGGCTTAATGAAGTTTTTAGTCCCTGAAAATATATGTTGTTTTGGTTTTAGTCCTTATCTTTTATATGCATTGATTTTGGTCCTTGTAACTTTTTTTTTTTGAAATAGGTCCGTGCCATCAACTGTCACCATTAACTGCTGACGTGGTAGATGAAAGTCCATGTCAGCAGTGATGTAACACCTCCCTTGGGCATTACTTTGTAACACTTGCGGAAATAAATTAAAAAGAAAATTTACTGGTTGCTTTCGGAAATTGATTTACTTTAAGTCAGAAAATCAAGGTGTAAAATTTTTCTCCTTAACCCTTCGGAAGCATGTGATACACACAACACAATATTACATTCACCCTATACTTGATATCACACATATACCAATTTTATTTAGAAACTAATCCTTCACAACGTACAATTCTTTTTCTCAAAAGTCTTTTCTCATAAACTGCATGAAAATTATCACGACACACATACTAAACTTCTCAAAACATACATACTCAAACACAAACCTAAGCCGGTCGCTCTATAAGACACTCACTGATAAGACCCCGTGATCATCCCTATGATCACACACCTCTTTCCTCAATCCGAACTTAAGTCTCCAAGTGACTTAAGGAACTTCTCTACAACATCTGTACTCATATACCAAGGTACAATAGCAAAACCAGAAGAACATAAATATGCAAGGGTGAGAACCAATATATGGATTTTAAAACGATAACCATATGTACGATAAGCAAACATCATATAACATGTATAGTTATAACAACATAGATGTTCAACAATAAACAAATAGTTTATCAAAGGGTTTCGTACCAGCCAGTCATCATAAATTTTAAAACAAATGCATGACACTTCAATATTCACCATCTAAACTTTTGTACTTAATCTCTGGAGATTCCCTCACCAAATAAATGAGTTGATCAAGCACTCTTTGCCAAATAAGGTATACCGGATTTTAACCATAGCACTGTCCAAAACGAGGCACAGTGGTTACTATTTACAATATATGGTTTCATTGTCCATCAAGGCACAATGATGCAACTACATGAATATCTTGCCATCAAGAATTCAAGATTATACCCATAGGCACGTCTACCAAAAAAATGCATGTAAAACATTTTGTTCACGTTATCTTTTTCTTCGTGTTCATTATTTCCTTGTCGAAGCTCAAAGGCTTACGACCATCTCAACTTTTAAATCTTAAGTTTGTCTTTCGATTTCAACAATAGGACCCCCAGTCCGAATGTGCAAATCACGAAACCCTAGACCGATGCATTTAGTCTTAGGTTCGTAGATTATAAAGCACAAAACTTACATAATTTTGATAGGACAAAATAGGCCATAAATTCACCTTTAGGACATACGGGCCACACCATAGAACACTAGAACCCCGACGTCTCGGCCACTAGGTTCGTTTTTCACTTTAAAATCATTTTCGTTCTGTGAAACTCAAATCAAAAACAAAATCTCCTCAACTTATCCAAGTTGTCGGAATAACACCATTGTATAAAACTAATTTACCGAAAATCCTTTTTCGTTGGAAATTCCTTTATAAAATCACCAAATCACTTAAAACTCATTTTCTTCTAAATATCTTTATTTGAAACTTTTGTTCAAAGAAAATATCGTTTTGAGACTAATTCTCTGTTCTAACAAATATTTCTGTTTTTAAGAATACTTTCCGTAAATATTTTCGGAATTATCCGTCGCTTGACATTTTAAAAACGTTTTAAGTCAAAATTTGACTTTTCTAGTAAAATAATTTTCTCAACACTCTAATTAAATTATTTTTACGACTTAACTTTTTATAATAATATTTTCTAATATTTTGTAATTTCTACGTATAAATTAGCAGTACTAAAATATTTTCATGGTTATGCCCTCACTGACTCATAAATCGCTCTTACGCTGATAATTTATGAAAATAATAGTATTTTCAACTATTCCACATTTTTGACCAATTAAGTAATTAAGTAATATTATATTACTATCTTTCACCAATTAAAATTCATTATTTCTTATAAAGCTTTTTAACGCTTTTATCCTCGTAATTAATTGAGCACTGACCACTGTCAGGCTTTTCAATACACAACCAACATCAATAATAATTTCATGTCAACACTATATCAATTAGCACAGTTTATGACATGCATTAAAATGCTATAACAATTAACTGCAAATAAACAATTAAAAGCAGATAAATTTAACTACGTAAAATAATTTAAACTAACACGAACACACCCAAATAAATTAAATAGGCCACATACTAATAGCATATAGCTATCGGAAAAATTCCTCTGGTACTCCCCTTACCTCTTGGAGATTTTCCTTTCCGAAATGTATTCTGTCGAACGTCCGATTTTCCGTAACACTCATACACGATTCACACCAAATTACCCTTCAACAAACCACAACCAATTAATCAATCACCAAACAATTACAACACCTAATTTCTATGACTAGGGTTCAGCATAACTAACAAAAATGGTTAAGAATTTCTTAAATTCACATTCTCTTGGATTTGTGATCCTTAAGCATAAGAAATTACATAATCAATGATCATGACTTGAAATTGAAACAAAATCCTCTAACACCAAGGTTAAGGTTTGTTCGGCCTTCACAAAATAATTTGGATAGGGATGTTAAAATTCTACAAACTCTTAGATCCATAATCTTAGAGTAGTATAGAGTTAAAAACAATGATCATAAGTTAAAAATAAAACAAAATCATCCAAGCTCTCAAGAACTTGAATTCAGCCTTCCTTAAAAAAATAGCCTAGAGATGTCATTTTTATTCAATCCTTTGGATTCTTTTTTTTTTTTTAGGCAAAAAGGCATGCATAGGAATCACAATAGTGGAGGACATCCCAACTAGGTTGGCACCTCAACCACTACCAATCATCTGATTCAACTCTTATATGAACTAAAAGAATGAAATCAAGCATCACTTTAAGGAAAAATTGAACAAAACTCCTCCACCCACAAAATTAGGGTTTCGGCCTTGAGAAGGAAAATAGGAGAGAAAGCTTTGTTTGATTCATGCTCTTGAATCATGAATATAGAGATGATGACAAGTTCATAGAAATTGGTTTCATGATCTTAGGATTTTTCTTTGATTTTCTAGAGATTTTTGAACATGAAAATCCTAAGATGAAACATGATGATCGGGGCCTTGAATCATGAAAATAAATGAAGAACATAGAGTTTATTGATGATGAGAAATAAGGTATACCTCTTGGAATTGTAGAAAAAGCAAAAGATCAAGTGGATGCTTCACAAATTTTGTTGTAGGAAACTTAGAGAAAATGAGAGAAAAGCTTGAAGAATAAGATGAAATGAGTGGAATGAATGAACTTGGATCAATTGAGGGGTGTTGGAGCCGTGGGAATTGGAGGGTAAAGGGGTCCGAGAATTTTTCATTGTAGGGACAATGTAGTCATTTGCACTTATGGCAATTTTGTGGATTAATTAGAACTTAAGGACAAATTAGTAACTTACCCTAAGGTAATCATGAAAATTGAGTGGTTGAGTTTGAAGGAGGGGTGGCTGATTTGTGACCACAAAACAAGGAGGAAGAAGTCAATTTGAACTTGTCTTGCCTTAACCACGTTTAATGTTTAACTAGGATATGTTAGGTTAGGGGTATTTTGGTCTTTTCACACTTAAACCCATCATTACATGACTTAAAAGCTAGGTGAGTCACCCCTATGACTCACCACCCTAGGTGGAAAGATGTCTTCTCTTCCGATATCAGTTTTGGTCACTGCACGTTCGTTCTCGACTCCGTCGATTTCCCGTTTTAGGTTTTACACCCGAATCAAGTATAATAACCTATTTGTTTTAAAAAATTTCAAAATAACCTATATCGTTGGAAATAAGATATAAAATCTATCCATTTCATTCTCGGGTGAAAATTAGGTTTTCTGATCAGTAAAATCTTACTGTCAGTGAAAACGCAGACCGGATTCCGTCTGAATTTTCAACCCAAAATTTAACCGTAACTCTCTACGATAAAGTAGAGTATAAATATGACTTTGGTTTATCCAAAATCATTTTCTAAATTTTATATAAAAATATAAACGTTTATTTATATTTATACCGATCTTAGAAAGCAGAAAAATCAGAGTGTTACAAGTGACACATGGACAAAATATTGTTTTTATTGCCACGTGGCTTATCAAAAATAATTTTTGGTCCCTAAAAATATATGTCGTTTTGGTTTTAGTCGTTATCTTTTTGCTTGCTTTGCTTTTAGTCATTGTAACTTTTCTTTTGGAAATAGGTCCCTGCTGTCAACTACTGTTGTTAACTGCTGATGTGGCAGGCGGAAGTCAGCATCAACAGTGACATATGACATGATACGTCACATTTTTTTAAAAAAATTTAAATCCATAATATTAAATGACACCTTAGTATTTACATAGTGTTATTTTTTATTTAAATATATAAAAAGTATTTAAAAAAATTAAAGAAAATATTAAACTTCATCTTAAGGGTTTCAACGCCTGTTTTTCTCTCATTTACATTTTCCTCGATTTACTCCTCGTTCATTTTCATCTTCTTCTTCTTGTTCTTCCCTCCGCCGGCTTCTCTTTACTGTTCATCGGCCCCTTCGATTACTAGACTTGCATCCATGTTCTTCTATTTCGTAAACATTGCGGCTTCTCTAGATCCTTATTCTTCTTCACAATATGAACATGAGTCAACCCGTTGATCACAAGACGCTGTCAAATACGATGCGTGTGAGCCATAGGTCATTTGGTTCAAGCTCCAATGCCTAAAATAGGGCATGTGTGTGTGAACGGTTTTTCCTAATTTTTCTTTGAGTTAATTATTTTAGGATTTTTCCTTATTTGTTGTTAACCATAAGTATCCCCTAATTTAACAAATATGATTCCCCTAACTTATGAATTAATTGGTTTTCTGACAGACGAAGAACAATTGTAATTTTTTGGGTAAAGGCCCATTTTTATCCTTGACAAATTTTGGGTATCCAATTTAATCTCTGAAAAAAAAAAACTCACCCGTCAGTCCTTGACAATTATAAACCAAGGACATGTTAGTTCCTCCATTACAAAGGCTCTGTTAGTTTGTTGATGTGTCCAGTTAATTCGTCTAACTGTCCGTTAAGTGGTCCACGTGGATTTTAATTTTTGTTTTTTTTTAAAATGAGACATGCCCTGGTTTGCGAAAACTACAACGTTTCCTCGACTCCTTGCTTGACCTCTGTATAAGATTCCCTGGCAGATTATGACCTCATCGATGAAGATGGTTTGTGGCCAAAAGGGTCTTCGAATACAGAGCATCACCTCCGCATCTGGATTTGAATAACCCAAAAAATAAAAAATAAAAGGAAATCAGTTCAAAAAAAACAAAACAAGATGAAGATGAATGAAACACTAGCTTTCCTCTGAAATTCACACTCGTCACTTTCATATTCTCGTTGTGCTTCTCCCATGGAAAAACTAACTCATGTTCCTTCACCCCTTTGATTTGTGCAACAATGAAGTTTAGCCCACGAGACATGGTCTTCGATATTGCTTTCTGAAGAGCTCGAAACCACCGACCCTTTCGTCTTTTGGGTTTGAATCCGGATCCGAAACCTAAACCTCCATGAGAGAAGTGAAGGAGGTTGAAGAGACTTTTGGGAATGGGTTGAAAAGGAAGAGAAGCGAAGGAGCTTGAAGATTCGAAAGACGCGACTCTATTGAGGGAGAGAACCATTTGCCAAAGCGATGATGAAGAGCCATCAATCACAACCCAAATTTTGAGGGGAAGCGATTCGAGGGGAACCGAAGATCCCCAAACCAGATTTGAGGGAGAGAGACAAAGGGGGGAGGAGGTTAAGGTGGGAGACTACGAGAGATTGAAAGATGAACCAGAACGAAAATTTGGGGAGAGCGGAGAGGAAAATTCAGAAACAGAGTTGGTGGTGGGTGGTGGTGGTGATGGAAGAAGTGAAGGGGGCTAGAAATTGATCTTTCAGTCTGATTGAGGGGATGGAGAGTGTTTTCTTTGTGGGAGTGAAACGACATCGTGCCATGTCTCTTTTTAAAATAAAATAAAATCCTGATGAGTGTGATTACACATCATATTTCTTTATCATATTGCATGCATTTTCATGTAGTTTAGGCATTTTTAATTTGATTTTTGTTAGTTTTTACCTTGGAACGGGTAAGGCGGTTTTGTGATGTTGTTGTGCAGGAATTGAAGATTAAAATGTTCAAGATCAACCATGATGGAGCTAGCATGAAGATGGAGCTTGAAAAGCAAGAAAACTGAGCCAAACAGAGGCTATCACGGCCTAGCCGTGACAGCCATCACGGCCATGATCGAGCAAGGCTGAAAAGAAAAGAACGAAAAAGTCAGAACCTGTCACGGCCAGGCCGTGATGGCCATCACGGCTGTGACAGGCCATCAGTCCCAAGTTTTCCAAGTCAGAATCCGTCACGGCCTGGCCGTGATAGGCTTCACGGCCGTGACGCGCAATATCTGGAATTTTAAAAGCTGATTTGATCTGATTTTGTAATTGCTTTGGATGCAAGTTACCCTACCTTATAAATAGGACCTAGAGGCTCGAAAATAGGAGGACTTTTGGGCTGCTACCTTAGGCAAAAACTAGGATTTCTCTTCTTCTCCAATCTCTCTTCTCTTCTCTTAGGTTTTTCTATGCTTTTGTTAATCAAGCTTGCTATGAATATGACAATGCTTGAGTAGTAGTCTTATTTCTAGGAATTGGAGCTATGCCCAAGATTTGTTTATGGCGATGAATTGACGTTTGGTTTCTTGTTAATTTCAATTTTGTTTTCGATTTGATTGCTATTGCTTTAATTACTCTCAAATTCGGTGGCCACTTATTTGCTTGTCGTAGATACTCTAAGGAGGAACCTAGCGGTGAACTTAGGTATTGGATCTATAGGGATTGAACTTAGGACTTAAATCATGAGAGTTAGAAGCGGTCCTTCGAGGGTTCACGAATTGTCACAAAGCTTAAAAGGTTCAATTTAAATTCAATTACCACGAGAGTATGGGTTGGTTTAATTGGGCACGGTTCTTGTATCCCGAGAGCGAACATTAACTTATTTAGGATAAATCCGCCTTCAAAACAAATTTCGATAATTAACAAGAGGGGTAGTCTATTTAGTAACATGAACAGTCTTGTTGGTAACCCAATTCCTAGGAATCCCTTTTGATATTTTGAAATCTCAGATTTGATCTACTTTCCTATTTTGTTCTTGATTTTGTTTTAATTGCAACTTTAAATTTTATTTGATACTTGATTCAAAAATCAAATCTTTTCCAAATCTTTATCTTTTATAGTCCAGTTTAATTGATTTAATAATTAATTGTTATTTGAGATCACGGTCTTTGTGGGATCGATCTTTTTATTACTTGACCACGAAGCCGTGCACTTGCGGATTCGAGCCACATCAAGTTTTTGGCGCCGTTGCCGGGGACTGTGCTTTCTTGAGTTTCAATTTAATTATTAAATTGATTTTTCTGGACATTTTTTTTATTTATTTAATTTTTATTCTTTCTTTTTCTAGTGTATCTACCTCTCTCTTTGCAGGAATTTTTTTCTCTTATGCGAAGATCCCAAAGTCTTGGAGATCTTGTTGAAGTTGACCCCGAGATCGAAAGGACCTTTCGTAGACGTGGGAGACTACAAAGACAAGGAGAGATAGAGAGGTTGATTCCCATTCCACTCATGGTGAATCTACTGGATACCAAACCACTAAAGGACTACGCAGCCCCAAATGCTAGGGCTTTGCGAACTAGGATTGCTAGGCCAGAAATTGAGGTGGAGAACTACACTATACCGCCTATGTTAATTGGCATGATTAGCCAACATCAATTTGGTGGATTACCCTCGGAGGACCCGACTGATCATGTGGAGAAATTCTTGGAGTTCACCGATGCAATAAGAATTCATGGTGCCTCGATTGATGCTATTCGCTTGAGGTTATTCCCCTCCTCTCTGACTGGAAAGGCAAAAGCTTGGTTGAATCAAGTGCCCGCTAATACCTTGTCAACTTGGGACCAACTGGAGCAGGCATTCCTGGAAAAATTCTTCCCTCCATCCAAGACTGCTTACCTACGAACTCAGATCACCGGCTCCTTCCAAAAGGACGGAGAATGCTTATCCGAAGCTTGGGATCGTTACAAAGGATTGCTATAGTCTTTCCCACATCATGTGTAACACCCCGATTTTCGCTGCTTTGTAATATCGGTAATGAATATATAAATATATATTTTTATCCGAGACTTAGAAAATGATTTTGGATAAACCAATATCATTTCCTTGTTATACTTATTTTCATAAGGTTACGGGGAAGTTTTTGGTTGAAAATTCAGACGGAAGCCTGGTGCCGTTTTTTTACGTGTTTTTTGACAAGAAAAGTTTACTGCTCAGAGAACCTAATTTTAACTCATGAACGAGATGAAAAATCTTTTTATTGTATTTACTACGATAATAGAAGTTTTGAAAATTTTAGCATAAAAATTAAAATATTATATTTGTTGCGGGCGTATACGTCGAGATTATCTCTAGGAAAAGCTTGCGCCAGATGAATCGAGGAGTCGGCAACGTAGCAGAGATGTTGGATTGACCGACTTGACGAGCATTTATGGCGAGTTTATCAGTGTCATAATGGCCATAATGGCACATTTATGACAAAGTTAATTTTTCCTATGAAATGACCATTTTGCCCTTGTCTTTATATGACAATTACAAGCAAATGCCATTGGAAAAGTTGACTAAAACTTACCCAAAACCCACGGCTCCCAATTCTTCTTCATCAAGTATTGGTTTCTTCTTCATCAAGTATTGGTTTCTTCTTCATTAAGTTGGTGTCTTCTTCATTTAAATAGGTTGTCTTCTTCCTTAAGCCATTTTTTCCATTTTCATGTTCTTTTCTCCAAAGAGTTCATAATTCGTCCGATTTTGCCTAGAAATTCTGACCAATTTCTATTTTGAATCTCGGAAAACTTTCAACATGAAAGTTGTTCATCTTTCTCTCTTCTTTCCAACGACATAAAGATCATCCAAAACGGATAAGTATGTTGAGATATCTACCTAAAATACTAAAACTGTTCTAAACCCTAACTATGTTCATCTTCTTCCTTAAGTTTCTCATGAACACCATGAGAAATTTGTGAAGAACATCATCCAAATCTTGCTTTCCTTGAATCATCAAGAGGTAGCAACTTCTTCTCTTGTCATTAAAATCATTTCTCTTCACAACTTTTGTAGATTCTTGGCTAAGATTCATATGTTCATCATTTACCTTAAAGTTCATGGAATTAGATTCAAAAAATTCATAAATAATTCTAGAAAAATCCCTTTGACATGAAACCAATTGCTATGATCTTATAATCATCTCTATTTTCATCATCTAAAAGCATAAGATCATGAGAAATTTCTTTCCTTGATTTCTGGCCATGGCCGAACCTAGGGTAAAGTTGTGTTCTTAGGTTTTGTTTCATTTTCATGTCTTAATTCATGATTATATCTTGATAGTTCTTGTATTCAAGTATATAGAAGATCAAAAATCAAACTTAAGCCTATTTTATCTCATCAAAACCGAAACCCTAGGAATGAGCACTTAATGGTTTTGTGATTCAAAAGTTGTTTGTGACACTTGAATCCAACTCTAGGTTTTGTATGTTGATTAAATCCAAGAGTTTAGAAATTTTAGAGATTTCTAACCCCAAACTCAGCCCTTGGCCGAAACCCTAGTTCTTAGAACTAGTTGAGTTTTAGTTCATGTTCTTGGTTCATAATCTTGGTTTAAGTGAGTAATCATGCTTAAGTAACTTATGGATCATTAATCCTTAAGTTAATCAAATTTTCAACTTCCTAACCTAGATAATTGGTTGAAGCCGAAACCCTAACCCTAAAGGTTAGAGGATTTTGTTTCAAATTTTAGTCTTGTAATAAGTAATCTATGTTAGTTAAGACTCTAGTAACTAGGATCCAAAAGATGGCACTGAGAAGATAATCCTAAACCTATTTTCTAAGTCTTGGCCGAACCTAGCCCTAAAGTGTCATAGATGGTTGTTAGTTGATTAATTATAGTTATATTTTTTGGTTGAAGGTGGTTGTGTTAACTCGTGGCGGGATAACGAGGATCGTTGTGTATGTGTTTCCGGTGATAACTCGGGTGGGGAAAAGAATCAACCTATCGTCGGAATCGATAAGTAGTAGATTATATGATAATTGTGTAGGGCGACCTAAGCCCTACTAGTAGTTGAGTAATCGACAAGACCAAAATCATATTGGAAACCTTTTCTGTAAAACCAATGGTGATTTGGGGATTGTAGGTTTATCGACGTTAGGATGATTTTATCTTATCTGAGGTTGATTGAATTTATTATTATCATTGCATTGCTTATGTGATATTTTGTGGTATTTGAATTATTTTCCGATATTGTGTTATGCATGATCTGCCTGGTTTTTAATATTGTGCTTAGCTGATTTTTAAGTAAGGATATGTGTTGTTCGGGAGATAATTGTTTGGGTGAGAGAATAAAGGTGATTTAGAGGTGCCTAGCCTAATTAAGTGGTTTTATCTAAGAGGAAAAAGGTGTTGAGACTTTGATGGAAGGTTGAGGCACTAGGTTGTTATTGATGTAATTTAGGGAGATTCATTTATCGAGGTATTGTTAGTCACATCCGTGTGAGTGGAACACACGAGGTTAGGATATCCTATTTTGGGGATATCGGATATTGCGGGTGAGTGCCCTATGGATGTGGATGCCGAGGTAGACTACCGTAATACTCTTTAGTTCTTGACGAGTTCGCATGTTCTTGGCACTGGACCGTTATGGAATGATATTCCTTGACGAGTTCGTATGTTCTTGGCACTGGACCGTTATGGAAGGATGTTCCTTGACGAGTTCGTAGAGTTCGTATGTTCTTGGCACTGGACCGTTATGGAATGATATTCCTTGACGAGTTCGTATGATCTTGGCACTGGACCATTTTAGACTAATAAGTGTTTAGTCTTTGATGCGTTCGAAAGTTATTGGTACTGGACCGTTCTGGACTACTGACTAATGTGACAGGAGTGAAGATGGCCACATCAGTATAAAGTTTTAGTTGCATGGGCTGAGGGTAGAGGATGATATAGTGGATTGAGGATGATTGTTGATTTTGAGTGATGCGTGTCTGTGACAATTACTGTATAATTTACTATTACTCTTTTCCGCTTTTTGATGATAGAACTGTTTCTTATTCCCTATATCTTTGTGTGTTGTATTTTATTTCTGATGTGATCGTACGAGAAGACCCGATGGAGGAACCAATTGCTGAGGAGTTAGATGGAACTCCGTATGAACCAGATGCTGGAGGTCGAGCTATGATCTATGGCGATTAGATTATAGACATTATGGCCAGTGTGTCTAAGGAGTATTTATATTTCCGCTAAGTATGTCTGTAGTGTAGTTTATGCCTGTGAGGGATCTTACTGAGAGGGTACCCTCAACAGTGTTTTGGTAATGTAATAAATAAACATGTGTGTATTTATGTAATATAGTTTGGTGTGTTTTATATTTGTAGAAGTTATATGATTATTAATTAAGTTTTAATTTTTTACGTATTTTCAACGATAAGCGTGCAATTAAGTAAATAAATAATAAGGTTCTAATTTAATAATACAATGGGGCACAGCGGGGTGTCTCATCATGGGCTCGAGAGGTGGTTGTTAGTGCATACCTTCTACAACGGATTGGATTACTCTTTGAAGGTGTTACTTGACTCCGCATCTGGTGGAGCCTTTATGAATAGACCTTTGACTGAAGCATTCAATATCATTGAAAATGTGGCCACCAACTATCACCAATGGGGTTCGAAAAGAGGTAATAACCCAAAAAAGCTTTCGGGGGGTAAGTTTGAAATGAATAGCACTGATCTAATTATGTCTAAAATGACTCACTGAATAAACGCTTTGATAAGCTTGAAAAAGCTAATGTGAGTTCAATAGGTGCTACTAATGTTGTTTGTGAGATTTATGGAATGCAGGGACATGACATAATGGAGTGCCCACATGGTATTGCTCCTGGATCCGGTGCTTCGGGGGAACAAGTGAACTCTTGTCACAATTTCTATGACACGAACCCGAAGTTGCCAAACTATGTTCCCCCAAATTATTTCAACCAAGGAAGGAAGAATAGCCCTTATCTCTCCTATGGGAACTACAACAACACATTGAACCACGAATTTCAAGAAGGCCAAGGTAATAGGAAACCCGCATCGGGGTATCCTCAGGTACAAAAGTCTAAACTTGAGTCTCTTTTGGAAAATTTTGTTGAAACTCAAACAAATCAAAATGAAGAGTTTAGGCAACAAGGTAGGGCAGTCAATGAGGCAATAAAAGAGTTAATATCTAAGGTAGACAACTTAGCCATCCATAACAAGATGTTAGAAACTCAGATTGCCCAACAAGCTAGTACATATTCTAGAACTAAGGATATGTTCCTAGGACAACCCGACGTTAATTCCAATGAGCACTGTAATGCTATATACTTAAGGGATGATAAGCTTGGGGTAGTTGAAAAGGATGTGGAATGTGAGGAGGACATGAGTGAACTTGAAGAGATAGAACCAAAGTATGTCCCTCACCACCTTACCAACCCCCAATACCTTTCCCACAAAGGTTGGTCAAGAAAATTCAAGTAGAAAAAGAAACTAAGAGCTTAATTGAGGAGCATGACGCCGTGATAAAAACTAATATGCCTCCTAAACTAAAAGATCCAGGAAGTTTCTCTATTGCTTGCTCAATTGGAGAATTAAAAATAGACCAAGCCTTATGTGACTTAGGGGCTAGTACGAGTTTGATTCCGCTTACTATCTTTGAGAGGTTAGGAACGAAGGAATTGAGTCCATCCAAGTCCTCTTTACAATTTGCGGATGGATCAACTAAAACCCCTCTAGGCATACTAGAGAATGTCCCCATAAAGGTATGGAAATTTTTCATTCCTACTGATTTTGTGGTGTTGGACATGAACAGGAATTCTAAATTCCCTATCATTCTAGGAAGGCCATTCTTGGCCACAGCTGGAGCAATAATAGATGTAAAAAATGGTAAGCTCTCCTTGAATGTAGAGGAAGGTAAGGTGGACTTTGATTTGACTAACTCATATAACAACCCTCCTTTTGTGAGTCATGTGTGCAGGATTGAGATAATGCCCCCAAAGGGGAAGGAAGAGCTTAACATGGAAGCAACTTCGAAGCTTTGCATGACAAATGATGCACCAAATAAAGATGAACCAGGAGTTACTCAACACGTGGAGTTAAAACTTTCACCGGAAGGAAGTAAGGCCATGAAACTCAGAGTGAAAAGAGCAAAGCGAAAGCGCAATTGGCCATATGAACAAAATAGGCTCTTTGATGGACTTCCTTAGAAGAGAGCCGTTCTTGCACTTCCAAGCCCAGCTGATCCCGGTTGATCGAAGGGACCGTAAATAAGTGCTTCTTGGGAGGCAACCCAAGTTTTCTTTCCCCTTTCAATTTGTTTTTGAATTTTGTCTTTGAATAATTTGAGAATATTAAGAGAAGAAAGATCACTAATTGATGGTTTTGGCAAGTATTTTCAGGTTATGAAGGCTGGAGGAGCAAAAAGGCATGGAAAAATAAAGTCAGAATTGATCACGCCTAGGCCATGATGGCCCTCACGGCCGTGATTAGCCAACAGCTGAAGATCAGAATGTATCACGGCCTAGCCGTGATGGAAGTCACGGCCGTGAGAGGCCAGCTCCTATAGACCTGAATTGATCACGGCCCAGTCGTGATGTATATCACGCCCGTGATGGGGACTTGCTTGACACCAGAACTGATCACGGCCTGCCCGTGATGAACGTCACGACCGTGACACGTCTTCCAGTAGCTCTTTGACTGGCATGTGAGCCAGCACCCTCCACCACCTCGGTGAGTTATTCCATTTTTTCTCCTCTCTCCGACTTGATTATTTACATTGGGGACAATGTAAGTTTTTAAGCTTGGGGTGGGGGTATTTTTGCATTTTTGCATTTGCATTCATATAGGCATAGTTTTGCATAATCACATGATTAGATTGCCCCTTGCTTAGAGTATGCATCCAATTGTGAGAACTTTGCACCAAATGAATTGAGACAGTAAATTTTTGAACCCAATTTTTGTATTCTTGTGATAGGCTAAAAATAAAAATGCTTGAGATGATCTTCTGATAGTTGATAATTAGCAGGTGGTTCTTTAGATTTGTGTTTCTCATTGATTTTAAACTACTAAATGTGAGATTTTTGAGCCAAAAGGGGTAGTCACTAAATCTACCCCATTCTTTGAGATTGAGTATTTCATTCATCTTGGATTGTATTCTCTAGAACTTGACTTGAAACCGTTTTGAAACTTAAAAATTTTTGAAAACATATTTGAAAATGATTGAGGCGCTAGATATTTTTCTGGTCTTCTGAGCTTTGACTGATTAAATGTTACCCCTTAGTTGCCCAGTTTTGAGCCTAAAAGAACAAAATACTTTTCTTGGTACCTTGATTTATTTTGATGAATGATGCTAGGTATGACACCTTTTAAAGTATTGCAAAAAGGGCAAAAAGGTAGTTTGAAAAATAAATTGTGGGATGAAAAGGTTAGAAAAAGATTTCTCTTAAGTTGAAAATCTCCTCTTATCCAATAAACAAATAAAATAAAATGAAAAAAAAAATTGGAGAAGGGGATGAGAAAAATAAAGTGAGAAATAAATAAAATAAAAGGGAAGAAAGAAAGAAAGAAAGGTGGAAAAGTGAAGTAAAGCCCAAAAAGGTATTTTAGAAGGTTGTAATGCTTTGCATTATTTGATATTTTGTTTAACCTTCTTGAATTTTCCCTTTCATGATTTCCACACCTATCGATTAATCCCATGGCCCATTACAACCAAAACAAAAGACCTCTTGATTCTTATGCGTTTTCATTAATAAAGTAGAGATTTGGTTAATAGTCAAGCTTATGGTAGAATGCCTTCCTTGAAGAAATTGAGCGAATTGTCATATACCCTTAAACACTTGAGTGAGGTGAGAAGAGTGCCCGAATTAGTGAGGAATATGAATTTGGGGAACCTAAGCTTCTAATTGGACTTGAAATTGATTGTCTCACAGGTACTTATTTGGATGTTCCTATTACTTGGATTTATTACTCGGGTTCTTGGTTCACTGTCCATGCTCTGATTGTCTATCTTGTCTGGCCTTGGTTATTGCTTGAGGACAAGTAAAATCTTAAGCTTGGGGTAGTTTGATGAGTGTGATTACACATCATATTTCTTTATCATATTGCATGCATTTTCATGTAGTTTAGGCATTTTTAATTTTATTTTTGTTAGTTTTTACCTTGGAACGGGTAAGGCGGTTTTGTGGTGTTGTTGTGCAGGAATTGAAGATTAAAATGTTCAAGATCAACCATGATGGAGCTTGCATGAAGATGGAGCTTGAAAAGCAAGAAAACTGAGCCAAACAGAGGTTATCACGGCCTAGCCGTGACAGCCATCACGACCATGATCGAGCAAGGTTGAAAAGAAAAGAACGAAAAAGTCAGAACCTGTCATGGCCAAGCCGGATAGGCCATCAGTGCCAAGTTTTCCAAGTCAGAATCCGTCACGGCATGGCCGTGACAGGCTTCACGACCGTGACGCGCAATACCTGGAATTTTAAAAGCTGATTTGATCTGATTTTGTAATTGCTTGGGATGTAAGTTACCCTACCTTATAAATAGGACCTAGAGGCTCGAAAATAGGAGGACTTTTGGATTGCTACCTTAGGCAAAAACTAGGATTTCTCTTCTTCTCCAATCTCTCTTCTCTTCTCTTAGGTTTTTCTATGCTTTTGTTAATCAAGCTTGCTATGAATATGGCAATGCTTGAGTAGTAGTCTTATTTCTAGGAATTGGGGCTATACCCAAGATTTGTTTATGGTGATAAATTGACATTTGGTTTTTTGTTAATTTCAATTTTGCTTTCGATTTGATTCCTATTGCTTTAATTACTCGCAAATTCGGTGGCCACTTAATTGCTTGTCGTAGATACTCTAAGGAGGAACCTAGCGGTGAACTTAGGTATTGGATCTATAGGGATTGAACTTAGAACTTAAATCACGAGAGTTAGAAGCGGTCCTTCGAGGGTTCACGAATTGTCACAAAGCTTAAAGGGTTCAATTTAAATTCAATTACCATGAGAGTAGGGGTTGGTTTAATTGGGCACGGTTCTTGTATCCCGAGAGGGAACATTAAATTATTTAGGATAAATTCGCCGTCAAAGCAAATATCGATAATTAACAGGAGGGGTAGTCAATTTAGTAACATGAACAGTCTTGTTGCTAACCCAATTCCTAGGATTCCCTTTTGATATTTTGAAATCTCAGATTTGATCTACTTTCCTATTTTGTTCTTGATTTCGTTTTAATTGCAACTTTAAATTTGATTTGCTACTTCATTAAAAAATCAAATCTTTTCCAAATCTTTATCTTTTATAGTCCAGTTTAATTGATTTAGTAATTAATTGTTATTTGAGATCACGGTCTCTGTGGGATCGATCTTTTTATTACTTGTTGACGAAGCCGTGCACTTGTGGATTCGAGCCACATCAAATCCATGTGGACCATTTAATGGACAGTTGGATAAGTTAACGAGAAACATCATCAAACTAATAGAGCCTTCCTAACAGACATCAATGGAGGGACTAACGTGTCCCTAATTTGTAATTGTCAAGGACTAAACGACAAATTTTTTTTTGTTAGGAACTAAATTGGGTACCCCAAAATTTGTAAGGGACCAAAATGGACATTTACTCTAATTTTTTTGACTGAGTTGATTTTGAAGTAAGTAATCATCGGGTGGATTTAAAAATTTATATAGATATATATAGTGTGTGTGTGTGTGTGTCATGTCATGTGTCACTGTTGGCATGGACTTTTTGGTATGATTTTTGCATTTATAATATAAACTTGGTTTAACGAACTTTTTGGTCCTAAAAGTATGTGACTTTTGGTTTTAGTGCCTGTGTTTTTTTTGTTTTTTCGTTGACTTTGATCCCTGTAAATTTAAAACTTTTGGTTTTAGTCCCCGTCGTCAGTTACCATCAGTTAAGTGCTAACATGGTTGACGGAGTGCTACGTCAGTACTGCCACGTTAGCAAAAATATTATTATTTTATGTCATGTTGGCTGCCACGTATGAAAATAAATTTTGGTTTCAGTCCCTGAAAAGTGAGTAAATATTGGTTTAGTCCCTGTACTTTTTCTTTGATTTTGGTCCCTGTAAATTTAAAACTTTTAATTTTAGTCCATACTGTAAGTAACACTCCTTTAAGTGGTTACGTGGCTAACAAAGTGCCTTGTTAGCTTAATTATTATATTTAACCAATATATTTTTTTAATTTTTTTATTATAATATTATAACTATTTTTTCTTATAAAACATGATTGTCCTTTCTTCTTTCTCTTTCTCCATCGTTCCTCCTTCATTCTGCAGCATTCTCGCTTTCTCCTACTGAAGTGTTTCTTCATACCTTCTGCAGCGTTTTTTCTACTTTCATTTAGACCTGCGTTTTTCTTCTTCATTCTCTCATGTTTTCCCTTTTCATTCTCCCGCAATGAATTTATAAAGTCACGACCATGATGCCCTCCTCAACGCAAAAGAGGATGAAAATTGTTGCAAAAGGAGGGAATAAGATTGCTGCAGAATGAAGGAGGAACTTTGGAGAAAGAGGAAGAAGAAAAATGACTGTTGGGTTTTATAAAAAAAAATAGTCATAATATTACAATAATAAAAATTAAAATAATATAATGGTTAAATATAATCATAATTAATGTTAATATTTTTTTAAAAATATTTTATGGCATGGTGGCCTATGTGGCTTAAAATAATAATAATTAAGTTGTCGTGGCAACGCTAATGTGAAGCTTTATTAGTCACGTAGCACTTAACAGAGTGTCGTTGACAATAGGGACTAAAATCAAAAGTTTAAAATTTACAGGGACCAAAATCAACGAGAAAAAGTACATGTACTAAAACCAAAATTTACTCATTTTCAAGGACTAAAACCAAAGTTTAGTTTCATACGTGGCAGCCGACATGACATATTTATGGTGTGATACTATGTTAGCCACGTCAGCACTTAACAGATGGTAATTGACGGCAGGGACCATGGACTGAAATCAAAACTAACCTTCTTTTTAGAGACCAAAAAGTTCATTAAACTATAAATTTGGATCTTGTTTATACATACGTGAAGTCGTGAATGAATCATTGTGTATAAATATATTTAAAGTAAAACTATGTAACTAACATAGTGTATAAGAGAGTGTAGAGTCTCTAAATGTCTGATATTCATTTTATCCTAAGTTTTGATGAAACCAAACATTTGTTCAATAATTTAATTGAACCTTTTGTTATCTATTAACATGTCTACTTAGTGTGCAGATTATGCTCTTAAAGATATTAATATCACTTGCCTGCTCTAAGTGAAAAAGTTAAGTCTGAGAAACGCATGTCTAATGATGTATTTTGATCCGTCTATTGAAATTGTCTCACCCATATAATGAGTTTCTAAAGCTTATGTTCAAATGAGGAAACTCTAAGCATCTAATGACTAAAATCTTCACTCTCCTTGTGAGACCTTATGAAGTGTCTCCTCTACATTGAAGTTTTCGGAAGCAACTCAAGACTTTGTGAGTTGTCTATTCAAGTCAGAATTTGTTCAAGTTTCTCTTCACAAGGATCAAGAATTAGAAAGTCAGATCTGTTAAAGCAACGTGTATTTCATATTGGTAGTGGAACAAATGAGCTTTACACTCTGCTACAACTAGTAGTTGCAAAAAAGAAGAAACATGCACATCACAAGGACAAAAACAACCATGTTGTTCCCTGCTATGGCTGCTGCTAAAACATAAAGCATTGAACTTCTCTGTTATAGTACATGTAACGTCCCTAGACATTTAATGGCTACCCAGAATGACTCTATTGTATTTAATGGAGTTTAGCTTGAAGCCAAAATTCAAGGGAATGTCTCTAACTATCTATTTTGAATGAGGACTATAAATAGAAGACAATAATTGAAGATATGCTGAAGAGTAATGAAGTGTGGAACATTCTCTGTACAAGCAATTACTCAAAGCATTCGATTCATTATTCTTCTCATTCATTTATTCATTCTTTGTAAACACAAGAAATTAATTCAAAATCTTTCAACTTCATATTTAATCCACTCTTCTGAGTGTTTGTAACAAACTTGCAAAGTTGTATTTAGTACACTTTTCTTTCAAACCCGTATAAGTGAGCCTGAAGAGGTTAGGTAAGTGTTAACGTTGGTTTTTGGTTTCTGACCAAAATTCCTATATGACAAATAATTAGAGATCAAGTGAGTGTGAGACCTACGAGTTATGCGGTAATCTCGTCATAATGTGTGTATGTATTGTCTGCCAAGTATGAATTTGACAAGTTAGTCAAATCTAGTAATATACTGACAAAGAGTTGATGCTATGACAAGTGTATAAGTTTAGGAAAAAGATGTACCGATGATTGTCAATAATGAAACTTGACAACGAAATTGTTTATATTTGAAAAGGGGAATTTGAAATTTAAAAGGGTTAACGTTGGTTTTTATATGTAGAAAATAACTTCATGATTGAACTAAGTTTACAATAAAAGAAGAAACATAAGTTTAAAAAGAAAGATAAGTAGAGTAGAATCTAAATGGTACAACTTTCAAGAAGTAAATGAATTTAACAGAAGAACATAAGAGAAATACTAGAAATGAGTAAGAATAAATGAAGAAATTAAACAGAAGAAATGAAAATGGCATCGAACTTTGCCATAGTATTGAAATAAGAAGGATGGAGGGAATACTTGAATGTAATCCGTCAATCTGCTGTGTCATCGAGATGTGTAGGATGTGTATCAAGTAACCCCCAGATAATGGAAATAGTTTCTAAAATAACTTATATTTGAAATGGAAGAACACTACAAATGAATTAATATAGAAAAGGCAGTTATTTATTAAAGTTGATGAAGAACAATTTCTGGAAAATTGAATTGAAACGAATGAAAATGTTAATTTAAGTAAAAGATGTCAAAAACTAGGAACTACTTATAATATTAGAGTAAAGGAAAACTGGATTAAACAAGTATTAATTTGTAGAAAAATAATGAAGTTTAAAGAAATAACTTGAAGATGATTAAAAATAAACTGGAAAATGCATGACGAAATATTGAAGAAATATTAAAAGTTAATAAAAATTAACAAAGAAATAAGATGAATCTGCCATCACAATATTGATGGCAGTAAAATAAAGAAGTGTAAGAACACTATGAAGAACATGATGAATAAACTGGAAAGTATTTGAAGAACTTGAAGGAAATGAACCAATATTGTATTGAAATTGGACATTGTATTGATGATAACAGGGTGGAAGGTGTACTTGAGTTAATCCGTCAGTCTGCTGTGTGATCGAGACGTGTAGGATGTTTCAAGTTTCAACCTTTATTACATTGTAATAACTAGTATTTATAGGCAAATAAAATAACTACCTAGTAGTAACTTCCTATCTAAATGAATGTCACGTATCTTGGCAGTTTTCGAAATTTCAAATTTAAACTGCTTGTCAAACAACTCTGATAACTGCTCAATTTCTTGAACCGCTCTGCGTCAACTTGATTGTTTTCGACGGTCTGGCTGCTTGACAACTTATCTTGCTAGTGCCTTGTCAGTCTTGAGGACTTAGCCATTTTAACACTTCTTTGTACGTTTGACAACTCTTCTTAATACTTTGTCAAAAAGCTTGGTTGTCAATTTATCATTTTCGTCGGCCGGTATTTTCTTGTCAACTAAATATTTTCAATACTTAGAAAATATTAGTCATTGCTCTGATTCCTTCGTCAACCTGTCAAAATGCATCTATCAATAATCATAAATTTCACCCCTAACAGATGCGCCCCAAGTTTTGCTTTTCGACGGCCTTGTTTGTCTGACATGTCAACTGAAGAACTTCTTGTCAACTCCACACTTGTCAATTCTTCTATAATCTTCTGAATTCGACGTTCTTCTTTATGTCAATTTTTTTGTCAACTTTCCATCTATCGATTTATCACTTGTCAACTTTCTTTTAGCCAAAACAGTATATATCAATTTGGGGACTTCTTTCTCAATTTTTATGTAGCCTCTTCCTGTCTGTCTAACGAAAGCTCAAATTTGAAAATTCACTCCTAACAAATGCCCCCCAAGTTTTGTCTTTCGATGGCTTAGGGAGAGAGGCAAAACTTCAACAATCGCCAATCTTGATGCCATCAATCCTCCTGAACAACCGATTCATCCTTCACCACCTCCTCAACAAACTCTAATTCTCAGTCACATCTTCCACCTCTTCTGACAGACACCTTGTCTACTGTCGTCATACCAGTGAAAGTTCCTGCCTTTAAACTTGAAAACTTAATTGATTTTTTGTTAGAGGCTGGTCATCAGAATTCATCAAGATCTGCCCATTTTTCAAATTTGACAAGGTAAGATTTGAGTGATTTTCAAGCTGTCAAGTTTATGCAAGAGCTGAAATCCCTTTTCAAGAATCCACTTGACATCCTATGTTCGGATTCAGTCGTCCGTTCGACCATGGTCAATCTTCTCCAACAACTTAATCCAATTAAGAACAATCTGCCAACTTCAAGCAGGGGCACTTTGGCTTCTGTCCAAGACTACTTTGATGGTCTGACAGTCAAATTGTCAACCATAAATGATGTTATGTCCCCTTTTGAAGTCAAAGAAACCATCAGGTACAATATGTTGGGGACTCTACGCACCATGAAAGCCACAAGAGAACAAGAGATTCATGTCATTGCTAACAACGTCAAAGCTGACTTGGAAGTAGACAAATAGATTGTTGACTTAGAAGTTACTTTAACTCAAGCTAAAGAGAAAAAATCTCAACTTGCACAAACTCTGTCAGCCAGCAAAGAAAAGGTCAATCAAATTGATGATGAATCTTAAAACCAGGGGTGACTGTCAGGACAATTATCAACATTCTAATAGCCATGCAATATAAATATCTGGAAGCCAAGGCTGACAGAGAGGCTCTGGAGAAGGCTTAGGAAGAAATCAGAAATTCTCAATCTTAGTTTAGTTGGATTTTTTTTATGTGTATGTCAACTGAACATCTTTTTAACTTATCTTTTTGAATACTCATAATTCGACACACATCTGTGTATGCCAACTGTCAGTTTCCAGCCCGCTCTCTTAGGAATAAGTTAGCTTTAACTGACAGGAAGTACTTTTGACAATGTAAAATTGTATTGCCAAATCAATGAATAAAACTTATGTTCTATCACATTTACTGTCAATTTTTTACTTCTAGCATTGTCGGTTTATATTCCTTCAAATACTTGCCATTAATTGACTTAATTTTCAAGCCAGTATCAACATTGACAAATGCATAAGCATTTCCAGAAAACGCTTTATCAATTCTAAATGGTCTTCCCATTTCGGTGACCTTTTGCCATATTCTCGACAACTTTTATCCATGGGCAATATGACTTTCCACACCAGATCATTTACCTTAAATGATTTGAACTTAAACTCGACTATCATAGAACTTTGCAATTCTTTCCTTCTGTCGAATCAAATTTTATAATGCAATCAATCTTTCATCACTTAACTCATCCAATTCGTCCAGCATTGCATTCCAATATTGGTTGGTAGGCAAGTCATTTTACCTTTGAATGCGAGTAGACTGAAGATTGATTTCGACAGGCAACACAGGATCGTGCCCATAAGTTAGCCGATATGGTGAAGCTCCTGTCGCCTGCCTTGGTGAATTTCTATATGCCCACAGTATTTGATCAAGAGTATTATGCCAATTCTTAGGTTGTCGACCCACATGATTTTTAGTAAGACTAATAATGATCTTATTCATGGCCTCAACTTGGCCATTAGCTTAAGCCTAGTATGGTGTAGATGTGAGCATTTTTATATGCCTAGAACCAGCGTATTCCACAACTTTCTTGCCGACGAATATTGACCCTTGATCTGTTGTCAACGTTTGGGGTATGCCAAATCGACAAATAATGTGATTTTCAATAAAATCAATTACGTCCTATTAGGTGACTACTTTAAGGCAAACTGCTTCTACCCATTTGGTAAAGTAGTCAACTCCAACTAAAATGAATTGATGTCCTTTCGATGAAGAAGGATGTATTTGGCCAATTAAATCCAAAGCCCATCCTCGGAATGGCCAAGGCTTGGCAATAGAATGTAATTCGCTGGCCGGTACATTTTGTATATGGCCATGTTTCTGAAATTGTTCACAAGACTTGGCAAACAGAATACAATCTTTAATCATAGTTGGCCAATAATACAAACTTCGTCGAAGAATCCATTTCATTTTATCTCCTGCCTGATGAGCTCCACATATGCCCTCATGGACTTCCGACAGAGCCAAATAAGCATCTTGTTCACTCAGGCACTTGTGTAGAGTCCCGTCTACATACCTTCTATATAACTGTCCTCCTTGCATTGTGTATTTCAATGCTTTGTATTTCATTTTCCTATCTACATTCTGACTTGGATTTTCCAAATATTCAATTATTGGCAACCTCCAGTCATTAGGTAGAATTACATCATTAACCAAAATATCTCTTTCCTCTAATGGACATAATAATTCTCTGATTTCCATTAGTCATGACAAAGTCTTTTGAGATATCTTGTATCCTGAGGCTATTTGAGCCAACTCATTAGCCTTTTGACAAATTTCTGGGAATATATTTGACAATTACGTCATCGAATTTCTTCATTAACTTACTAGCTATGATACAATATTTTGTCAAGTTGTAGTTGACACACTTGTATTCTTCAGTAAGTTGTTTAATAACTAATTGAGAATCCCCAAAGATATGCACATTTCGTGCTTTTATTTCTATTAGTATCTCTAATCCGACAATCAAAGCTTCATTGTTGGAACATGGATACTTAAGTTCAAATATGAACTTAGTAGGAGTTCCTTGTGGAGTCACGATTAAAATTCCTACTCCACTACCTCCTTGATGCCTTGATCCATCAAAGTAGAGTTTCCAGGGTTGAAAACTAACAACATTTATTTCTGGCACGCCCAATCCTGGATGGTCTACCAAGAAGTCAGCTATTGCCTGTCCTTTGACAGCTTTAGATGGTACGTATTATAAAGAATATTCTAACAAAGCAATGGTCCATTTACCGATACGACCATTAAGGACTAGTTTTGACAACATATACTTTATAACATCAGTTTTGGAAATAACGAACACATTACATGGCATCATATAATATTTAAGTTTTGTACAAGAAAAATGCAATGCTAGACATAACTTCTCTATTGCACTATATCTTCTTTCAACATTATTGAGGACTCTGATTAGATAATATACGGCCCTTTCAACATTGTCATCATCATCCTGGGCCAATAGACATCCTATAGTGTCTTCAGATGCTGATATGTACAACTTCAATGGTCGACGAGGCACTACCGGCTTCATGACCGGTGGATTGACTAGGTATTGCTTGATCTGGTCAAAAGCCTCTTGGTGACAAGGCTCCCATATGAAGTTTTGCTCTGCTTTCAACTTGACCAATGGTGCAAATACTCTTGTTCTCCACGACAGATTTGATATAAACCTTCTTAGAAAGTTAACCTTTCCTAGGAAGGATTGTAGTTCCTTTTTATTTGTCGGTGTTGAGGCCTCCATGACCGCTTTGGCTTTATTTTTGTCCACCTCAATTCCTTTTTTGTGAACTAGAAAGCCTAAGAATTTGGCAGCTGATACTCCGAAGCTACACTTATCTGGGTTCATTTTGAGGTTGTGTCTTCTCATCCTTTCAAACCCTTGCTTCAGGTGCTCCAAGTGGTCATCTTTGGTTTTGGATTTGACAACCACGTCATCAATATATACTTCTATGAACTTTCCAATCACATCATGGAAAATTGTGTTCATTGCTCGTTGATAGGTGGCTCCTTCATTCTTTAAACCGAAAGGCATGACGACCCATTCATATGTCCCAATTGCTCCTGGACACTTGAAGGCAGTCTTTGACACATCTTCTTGGGCTATAAAGATTTGATTATAACCTGCATGGCCATCCATACAACTTAAAATTTCATTTCCTGATGCTGAGTCGACAAGTATGTCAGCTATTGGCATCGGATACTCATCTTTGGGGGTAGCCATATTTAAATTTCTAAAGTCTATGCATACCCTCATTTTGCCATTCTTTTTAATGACGGGAACTACATTAGAAAGCCAATCGACATACCTGGTTGTTCGAATGAACTTTGATTTAAGAAGTCTTTGCCCTTCCTCTTTGATTTTATGCACTACCTCTGGAGCAAACCTTCTACTTTCCTGTTTGACAGGCTTGCAATCCTCCCTAAGTGGCAGCCGGTGTTCAACAAGATCTCTGCTTAAACCAGGCATTTCATCGTAGTCCCATGCAAAGCAATCTTTATACTCTGCAATTAATCCGACAAGTTTTTTTTTGTAATCCTATGGCAGAAAAGTACTCATAAAAATGGGGCTTTTCTTTTCTTCCATCCCTAAGTTTATTTCTTCCAGGGGATCTTCTACTTCAACCTTTTGCTTAACTTCGGCTCCTTTCTCAAAACCCAAAGGGTCGTCGTCAATGATACAATCTGCCAACACACCCTCTGAAGTGTGTACTTCTCTGTCGGTCATATAGGCCGACAATCTTCTCAGCTGTGATTCAAGGCTCATTGTCGGAACTGAGCCGAGACTTGTCAACCTCTTCCTTTATCTTTATGCCAAACTAACTGAGAAGGCTTGCTTCTAACGCAAATTTGTCAATGACCCCTTCGTTGGCAGTCACGGGTCTAACATTTGGTGAATATAATTTGAAATCCACATGTGACTGCTGGGCGTAACACGTGCTATCGTCTGCTTCTACGATCTCCACTTGATCTTGCTCATTCCACAAGATTATTTTATGATGCACTGTCGAAGGAATTTCTCCCACAGCATGAATCCAATCCCTGCCAAGTAATAAGTTGTAGCTGGATTTGGCTGGAATTATCACGAACAATGTCATTCTCTAAACAATGAAAACCTGGATATTGAGAAGTACGATACCATCTGATGGAGACTTTTTGCCACTGAAATCAGTGACGACCATGTCTGTCGGAATTAAGTCCGACTGATCTTTTCCTAGCTTCTTAAACATTGCCCTAGGCATCAAATTGACAGCAGCTCCTCCATCAATCAGAACTCTATTAGCGGGTCTCCCATCAATTATAGCCTTTACATGCAATAGCCTTAAATGATTTCTTTGTTCATCAGTGGGCTTTTCTAACTGGGCTACATTGTCGAACACGGTGACCAAATTCTCTTGGACATACATCCAAAAATCATCTGGATTTCTGTCATTGTCGACCATATCCTCATCGTCGGAAAAATCCACTTCAAGATATCCTTCATATTCTGCTGGGATAACGGAAATCAATCCTATATTCATCCTCATGCCTGGTTCTAGGATGATTTCATCCTCTAGATCCTCGTCTAAGAATGCACCTCCTACAGTTCTTCCATGATTTCTTCTCAAATCATCATCATCGTCTGATCCTGACCTTTCTGACAAAGGTCGGGCTACCCTTGCACCACCGTTATCTAGTGCCTTGATGATGTCAGTTAGATCTTCATTTTGGCCATCCATGTCCATGCCTCTGCTGATGTTAATATCATCATTTGGATCGTTTAATGCCTTAATAACAGCATCAAAAGACAATTCCTCTTTGGTCAAATCACATTCAGGTTTGAATGTTGCCAACTGACGATCTTGCATCCTCGCCTCGAACTTCTTCTCAAGCCCTGCTACCTTTTCCATGTCTGCAAATCCAACTGGCCATTTACCTGTGGATTTTTTTGGTGGTGACAACATTTCTTAGTCCTTTTTTTCTGCTACACAGACCTGTGACATAGGCTTCTTTGGCCTGTTTTGAGTAACAGGCACCCTCATTGCAATCTCCATTGGGTGAGCCTCTATCACGCTCTTCATTTTGACATCACTCTTGTCAGCTACGTTGTCAGCCATTGCAACCAAACAACCAGTATTCTGCGAAGGCATCTCTTTTATGGTGACACCTCCTTGCCTGGCAAGCTTCTTCTTTTGAGCCTGTTGGAGCCTTTGCAACCTCCTCTTTTGGCTTTTAGAGATGGCCGGCTGAGTTGATGGTCCTGACAAGCCAGATCCTGTCATCTGAGCATTCTGAGCTAGTTGGCCCTTTCGGTAATCCTCATTCCAAAAGGGTGGATTGTGGTCATTGAACTTGTTTTTTCTGACCCATTTCTGCTTTCGTAACTCTGGATAACGAGCCGTGGCATAATTATTTACCTATTGATCCACCATTACATTGGACGGGGGTTTCCTAGTCTTGACGGAATTGAATCTACCACCGACAAAATTGTTGTTTCCCACTGATCCTCTGATTGGCTCTTTAAGCCAACCTCTAGTGTTATGTTGTCTAGGTCTTGTCTGATGCATGTGTTGTTGACGACTATTTGCCTGCCTGTTAACAACAGGTGCAACACTTCTATGTACACTATTAGACCCAGCATGGCTGCTCGAGTGTGAAAATCTGCCTTGGCTACTACCATTGCGGGACTCGGTTCTGTCTTGTGGGCGATAAGATGACGTTTTCTGCCCCCTGGCTTACTCGGCAGCCACTTTGTCATAAAATGTTTCGCATCTTGGGCAAACTTTAAGTATGCCACCAGATTTCTTGCGTGTCATGAAATCGACAAGAGGTTCTCCCGACTTTGGATAAATATCAAATGAATCCGATAGATCCATTTGGATATTTTGCCCAGCTCTGATATTGACCATGCCTATTCCCATAGGGACTCGGCGGTCTGTCTTGTTAACTTCAGGACCAAATGGTTCTGTATCAACCTTCATGTCTGGTTTCTTGTCTGAAAATTTTAGTCTTCCTTCTGCCAAACCTTTCTGAATAATGTCCCTGAAATGCATACAATCATTAGTTACATGACCAAAAGTGTTATGATACTTACAGTACTTCCGATCCTTAATCTCATGGGCTTTCAAAAGCCTATGATCATCTGACAATTTTAACTACTTATCTTTGAGTAATATGTCAAATATTTGATCGGCCTTGGTCACATAAAATGTATACACTTTCCTATTAATGAAAGGAATCCTTCCTTTGGCCTTCGCAGGCTTCAAAGCTTGGCATATATAAGGTGGACCATTTTTTAATTCAACGTAATCTACCTCATATTCCTCAGAATCGTTGCCCTCCTCGTCGGATTCATTACATCCGACAAAGTTAATCTTTTCTCTTTTGAGGAATTTCTTCTGCTTGAAAACCTTTTCGGCTTTCAATCGTTCAATTTGTCGGACTTTATCTCCTAATTGGGCAAGATCAATTAGATGTTGGTTGACTAACTTCTTCCTAATATGATAATCTAGACCCCCAGCAGCAATCTTTACTATTTCTGCCTCAGGGATAGGGGTGAAGCAACGACTCCTCATTTGACGGAATCGTGCAAGGTAGTCATCGACAGACTCGTTATTCATCCTCTTAATACCAAATAAGTCTGTCAATCCTATCTTTAGGTCACCCCTAAAGAATTGATCATGAAAACTCCTCTCTAATTGATTCCAGGAATGTATGGAATTAGGCCTTAGAGCTGAAAACCAAGAAAAAGCATTCTTAGTCAATGAACTCGGAAAGAACTTCATCTTTAATCCCTCCTCTAAAGCCAAATCTCCCAACTCGATTGTATATCGGGCAATGTGCTCGACTGTCAACCCCCCACTTTCTCCTGAGAATTTTGACAACTTGGGTATTTTGTATCCTCGAGGCATTTCTGCCTGTTGGACCCAATCAGGAAATGCCGATGCAAAAAATGGTTGATTGGCATAACCTATGTTAAAACCAAACCTATTCAATGCTTGCTCGACGACTTGATTGACGTTTTGATTTAGAACGTTTTGACGAAACGCTCCAAAAGCACCCTGGTTTATGACAAAATCTTCGTCTTCCTCTGGTTGTAGAATATATACATTTCCACATCCCAAAGGAATCTGACGATGGGGTTGTGGCCGTTCACCATCTTGTTCAGATCCGTCAAGTTGTATAACTTGCAGTTGTTCAACCTGTGGTTGATTATTCCTATTGACCTTTCTATTGAGATTTCTATTGGTATTTTGGTTATCATCTGAGGCTACAATGCCCAAGGCTCTATTTAACCTACGTATCTCATTTGCCAATGTCAACCATGCATTATTCGTGTTTTCCATTAATGGCGTAATCACTGTACTCATTTGTTGAGTAAATGTATTCACCATGTCATGGTTACTAGAGTCAATTTGCTGTCGAACATTGGCTAATGTAGCCTCTGACAAACCAACAATATTTTGCGGGGGTTGTCTTAGTGGGGATATATATGGCCTTACTACTGGTTGCTCTTATCGAGAATGGGTTACTACCATTGACCCTGTTATCCCATTCGCATGACTGGGAATTTGCCCTCCGGTCGATGGTCCTGCCTGTCCAGATGCATGGGCAGCCATCGTCATTCCATTTGGATATGGTATGTATGCAAATGGGGTATTTGGATTGACAACAGTAGAACCATAAGGCATCCCATACAAAGGTTGTGACAGAGGTTGCGTAGTCCCTCTTGGGTTTGAATTCACAACGCTCCGTGGAGACAATCCGGTAGTTGGTGGATTTATTTGTTGTAAAACCAGGGAAGTTGGTGACGGGAGTGTTCCTTGGCCAACTTCATTAAATCTATTGACAACTTGAGCGTAAGAAACGCCTCTTCTCGCACCTAAACTATTAGTGCTATTATTCCCTGCATTAGTAGTGTTAGCCCTGGTTGTAGGAAGATTGTCAACTGGTGCAATAGCATCCACCGTTGACGCAGCGGCGTTAGTGCCTACTACGCCTGCATCACTTGCACTACTCATATTCACAGAGTTTTGGGAAATAGATGATGTTTGAACCACCTTTCCACTCCGTAGATGCATTCAAATAAATTTGTATGTCAAATTCGTGACACTGTACGAGTTACTCTAAACTCGTCCCACTGGGCGTGCCAATTTGTTAACGTTGGTTTTTGGTTTATGACCAAAATTCCTATGTGACAAATAATTAGAGATCAAGCGAGTGTGGGACCTACGAGTTATGCGGTAATCTCGTCAGAATATGTGTATGTATTGTCTGCCGAGTATGAATTTGACAAGTTTGTCAAATCTAGTAATATACTGGCAAAGACTTGATGCTATGACAAGTGTATAAGTTTAGGAAAAAGATGTACTGATGATTGTCAATAATGAAACTTGACAACGAAATTGTTTATATTTGAAAAGGGGAATTTGAAATTTAAAAGGAGGAAGTAGTTTTATATGTAGAAAATGACTTCCTGTTTGAACTAAGTTTACAATAAAAGAAGAAACATAAGTTTAAAAAGAAATTTTAAGTAGAGTAGAATCTAAATGATGCAACTTTCAAGAAGTAAATGAATTTAACAGAAGAACATAAGAGAAATGCTAGAAATGAGTAAGAATAAATGAAGAAATTGAACAGAAGAAATGAAAATGGCATCCAATTTTGCCATAGTATTGAAATAAGAAGGATGCAGGGAATACTTGAATGTAATCCGTCAATCTGCTGTGTGATCGAGATGTGTAGGATGTGTATCAAGTAACCTCCAGATAATGGAAATAGTTCCTAAAATACTAAGTAATTAAATATGAATACTTGACAGGAAGTAAAACTTAGATTTGAAATGTAAGAACATTGAATTAATATAGAAAAGATAGTTATTTATTAAAGTTGATAAAGAACAATTTCTGGAAAATTGAATTGAAATGAATGAAAATGTTAATTTAAGCAAAAGATGTCAAAAACTAGGAACTACTTATAATATTAGAGTAAAGGAAAACTGGATTAAACAAGTATTAATTTGTAGAAAAATAATGAAGTTTAAAGAAATAACTTGAAGATGATTATAAATAAACTGGAAAATGCATGAAGAAATATTGAAGAAATATTAAAAGTTAATAAAACTTAACAAAGAAATAAGATGAATCCACCATCACAATATTGATGGCAGTAACATAAAGAAGTGTAAGAACACTATGAAGAACATGATGAATAAAGTGGATATGTATTTGAAGAACTTGAAGGAAATGAACCAATATTTATTGAAATTAGACATTGTATTGATGATAACAGGGTGGAATGAGTACTTGAGTTAATCCGTCAGTCTGCTGTGTGATCGAGACGTTTAGGATGTTTCAAGTTCCAACCTTTACTATATTGTAATAACTAGTATTTATAGGCAAATAAAATAACTACCTAGTAGTAACTTCCTATCTAAATGAATGCCACGTATCTTGGCAGTTTTCTAAATTTCAAATTTAGACTGCTTGTCAAACAACTCTGATAACTGCTCAATTTCTTGAACCGCTCCGCGTCAACTTGATTGTTTTCGACGGTCTGGCTGCTTGACAACTTATCTTGCTAATGCCTTGTCAGTCTTAAGGACTTAGCCATTATCATACTTCTCTATACGTTTGACAAATCTTCTTAATACTTTGTCAAAAAGCTTGGTTGTCAATTTATCCTTTCTGTCGACCAATATTTTATTGTCAACTAAATATTTTCAATACTTAGAAAATATTAGTCATTACTCTGATTCCACTACTACAGAAAAGGGTTTTAGCAGCGCACTTTCAGTAGCACTTCAATGAAAAACGCTACTAAAAAATAGACGGAAGGCTTTTAATAGCGCTTCCTCAGGAGAGCGCTATCTATTCCTTATTCTAAGACAGCGCTCCTTTAAGGAAACGCTATTAAATGTAGATTGATAGGAATAGATAGCGTTTTCTTGAGGAAGCGCTGCTATAAGTGAGAGAATAGATAGCGTTTCCTCAAAAAAACGCTACCATAGGTAAGTAAATAGGTAGCGCTTTTTCAAAGAAGCGCTATCTATTCCCCTTGTACTAAATCTTTCTCTCACGCGGCTCTTTTCCCTGGTTCTCAAACCCTCATTCTCAAACTTTGTTTTTGACTTCTCTTTTCCCCAAATCAGTGAGCGAGACCTTGTTTTCTACTGTGCTGCGATTTTTGTCCCCTACGCCGTTCGTCCCCCTTTGCGCTCTCTGCAGTTTCGTTCTCCATCGGTGACACTGACGTTCGTCCCCCTTTCCCGCCGCTGCTCGAACCAGATCGGACACTGCAACCTCACGACCTCACAAGAGCCACCGCAAAAATAGTAATCCCGCTAGCTCTGCCAAATGCCGAGCTCGGTCCTCCGCAGTGATGTGGAGACCAAAGAGAAGACGATGCTGTTGCTAGATCCATTTCCTTCTTCGAGCTTACAGCCGTCGTCGCGATTTCCTCCGCTTCTCAGATCCGCCGTCGTGCCTCTAACCACCGCCTGTGACCGCCGTAGCACGGAACTGCCGTCATGCCTTAAACCGCCTCCGAGCAGCAGATTTGAACAAAATAACCAGCAAAATATCCTTCATTCTTTTAAAATATTCATTACTATTGTTTTCTTTAATGCTGTTTATGCCATAGTTGCATTTTCAAGTGTAATCTTCTTCACCAGGTGCTATTTCCCATGTTCTTCTCTACAGGATTACGGCTAAATTCATGAAAATGGTAGCTGCTAAATCACCAGGAGTTTGAATCTGGATTTGTTTTACTGGAAGCACACCTTGTGTTTGATAAAATCCCAAGGAATGCAAATCAGAAGCTATTGGAAAAGAGCCCAATAGCTTATGTTATGCTCCTTCTAAGAACCTCCTTTTTGAATCTATTGTTAGCTGTTGAATTTTCTATCCTTGGTTGAGTGTTCAATTTGCAGTGGTAGGCTGATCTTATAATATATATGCATTTTAAATTTGCTTTTCAGTCAGGGAAGGGAACTGTAAAAAATTAGACATCGGTTATGAGTGTTCATGGGCTCATGGCCATCTTTAATATTGTTTGCCAAGTTATCATGCAAGTCCTTTGGTTGTTTGTAGCTTCTTATAGCTCTGAAATACATGATTTAGTAGTTTTATTACTGTATACCTTGTGTCTTAATAAGTTGAATACAAACGTGATACTTTAAATGTCTAATCTTCAATTTGTTTAGTAAGTTATTCCCTCTTTTTTGCTGTTTTACCAGGTAGGCCTTTGGATTTTTGGAGGGCTTCTTAATATAGATGTTGTAACTTCTGCCATTACTGGATTAGCTGTACTCCTTGTCACAGGGGTTGTTACATGGAAGGAGTGCTTAGCTGAGGGAGTTGCTTGGATACTTGAAATGTCACAGGGGTTGAATACAAACGTGATACTTTAAATGTCTAATCTTCAATTTGTTTAGTAAGTTATTCCCTCTCTTTTGCTGTTTTACCAGGTAGGACTTTGAATTTTTGGAGGGCTTCTTAATATAGATGCTGTAACTTCTGCCATTATTGGATTATGCTGCTCCTGATGATTTATTGTCCTTTTTTGCCTTTATATCTGTTCTTTGGAGTGAAAGCATTTTTTTTTGGGTTTAATTTCACTGGAGCATTTTTATATGGTTATAGTTTGTTTACTTTGTTCGAACAAATCAGCCAAACACAGGAACCTTTTCATGTTTTGAAATATGCACAAGCTAAATAAGCTTTCAACCAGGTTTATATGTTTATTTGGCTTACTCATCTCTACTGTAAAATGGTTGGTCAGATTGCTCCTGTATTCTGTTTGAATAAGGTCTCTATTTATGCTTGGAACCCCCTGCCCCTAAAAAAAACAAATAAAACAGAAGTACTCATTTATGCATCTGATTTCATTTCCTGAAGTTGTTTCCATCCCATTCATGAAGTTATTTCCATCCCATTTAGTAAGTTATTTCCCAAGCACCGAGCTCTTATCTGAAACGGTGGTTCTTGTCCTTTTTAACCAATTTACATGATTCCAAAAAATGGGTAAGTAATTAACTTGGATCTCACTCCAAATCTGCATAGCATTCATCCATTTTTTCTTTTTCAACTATCTATTATTAAATTGTGTGCATTAATGCTCAATCTACACTGAAATCAAAGTTCTGATTCATGTACATTTATTTGGCCTATGCTATGACTACGTGTGCCAATAAGAATATAATTCTATGACAAGTTCTGCAAGTTGTTCCTTCTATTTAGACAAGTCTAATGTTTGACTTTGTACTATCCCATTACTTAAACCATTGCATAGTTAACAACCAATTGATGTGTAACCCAAAACCAAGATATCTTGTGTATAAGAGAATTTTTATGGGCAAAATTTCAGATCACAGACATTGAAGCTGACCTATGTGATATTGTTAAATGGCCAAGAAGAAGAGCTGGTTTAGTCTAGTGAAGAGGCTCTTTGGTAAAGTCTTGTGCCTTTTTAAACTAACTCTTTTGGTAAGATTATGTTTCTCATGAGACATAAACTTGTTTGCAGAAGGAGAAAAGAAGGAAATGGATGTCAAAGACTCAAAAGACAAGATAATAAGGGTGAGCATGACAAGTTTTAACAGTATATCATTAGCTCTCTTTCACATTGCAAACAGAAAGTTCCAATAGTCCAAACCACTTCCTAAATTTTATCAGCTGTTATCCTTGTACAATTTAGAATATGAAACATAGATTTCATATTTTTTTAGATGGACTCAAACAGTGAAAGAAAGTGGGATGACAGCACATTATTGAAGGAAGAGGTAGATGCCTATTGCATAAACAAGAAAGAAGCAGTTCTAAAGAGAGACAGAATAAAACAATACTCATTTAACCATAGAGTAAGCTCCTAGCTCTTTTGTATATTTTTGCTTTGTTCTTTTGCACATTAAGGTTCTCAAACTAACTTGTATAAACCCCTCAGTGGGTAGATACACAACTTTCTAAGAGTAAAGAACTTGAAGATTTGGACTCAGTTTTCAGCTCACATTCTAGAGTTGGAGATGAATATGGAGGAACAAGACAACTTAAGCTGAGAAATACTCAGAGACAAAACACAGCTGAAGAATTAGATTCTCCAATACTTGCATCAAGAAAATCTTTTCCTCATAGGAGGCAGTGTTCAGTGGGAGAAGACCACTCATTTTCAAGCTCTCCAGCAACTCCAGCATACATGGCTGCCACAGAATCAGCAAAAGCAAAATCAAGTTGTAGCTTATATAATTTAATTTCTCTTAGATTTGATCATTCTAATTTGATTTAATTTTCATTTTGTAGTATTTTCTTGAATGTAATTGGTTATATGCATTATTTTGATATTTGGTTTGGTTTATATATACTTACCGATATTGTATCTAAGCTTTGTACATTATATGTGTGGCTATTTTTGAGTACTTCTAGTATTCTTTCAATACAAATTTGATTTATCAACAAAAAAAAAACTGTGAATTTGAGTGCAGGTGAGAAATGTAGAAAAACAAAGTGAATATTAATAAAGGAAAAATGGGAATAGGTAGCGCTTCCTTGAGAAAGCGCTATCTATTGCATACTGTAGACAGCGCTTTCTCAAGGAAGCGCTACCTATTTCTACTTTCAGTAGCGCTTTCTTGAAAAAGCGCTGCCTAAAGTGACAAATAGATAGCGCTTCCTTGAGAAAGCACCGTCTAAAGTATGTAATAGATTGTCTTATTACCAACTTTAGACAGCGCTTTCTCAAGGAAGCGCTACCTATTCCTACTTTCAGTAGCGCTTTCTTGAAAAAACGCTGCCTAAAGTGACAAATAGATAGCGCTTCCTTGAGAAAGCGATATCTAAAGTATGTAATATATTGTCTTATTACCAACTTTAGACAGCACTTTCTCAAGGAAGCGCTACCTATTCCTACTTTCAGTAGCGCTTTTTTAAGCGCTATTGAATCTCTCTCACCTTCAGTAGCGGGTGAATAGATAGCGCTTCGAAGCGCTACTAAAGGCAAAAAAAAAGCGCTACTGAAGCCCTTTTCTGTAGTAGTGTTCCTTCGTCAGCCTGTCAAAATGCATCTGTCAATAATCATAAATTTCACCCCTAACAGATGCGCCCCAAGTTTTGCTTTTCGACGGTCTTGTTTGTCTGACATGTCAACTGAAGAACTTCTTGTCAACTTCACACTTGTCAATTCTTCTATAATCTTCTAAATTCGACGTTCTTCTTTATGTTAATTTTTTCTGTCAACTTTCCTTCTGTCGATTTAGCACTTGTCAACTTTCTTTTAGCCAAAACAGTATATATCAATTTTGGGACTTCTTTCTCAATTTTTATATAGCCTCTTCCTGTCTGTCTAACGAAAGCTCAAATTTGAAAATTCACTCCTAACAGTAAGCAAACAATACTTGTAAGGAGTCTGAAGAGGTTAGGTGTACAAATCAATACTCATATGTCTTGTAACTAAGATTGTTATAGTGAAAAATATTGGTGAAGGTAAGAACTGGACATATCCCTAGTTGTTAACGGGTGAACCACGATAAACAAGTTATGTGATCTTCTGATCTATCTCTTTAAATTTATTTGTTTATCTAACTTGTCAACTAACTTGGTTAAAACTGTGCATAACAAACAAGTTCTTGTTTTATCTGCTTGTGTACTTTATGTTTAAAACCATGGGACGAGTCACTCGTTTGATTGTGCTTTTTCAACAGTATGCTTAAAAAGTTTATTTTTAATGAAACTCACTCCAGGACGTACAGCTTCATTATTCGAAGCTAAATTATTCTCACACTTAAATAATATAGGAATATAGGAAAATTAGTAGAAAACTAAAGAGTTTTGTGATAAGGAGAGCAATATTTAATGTGTATTATTTTTTACCTAATTTTATTATATATATATATATATATATATATATATATACACACACGCGCGAATGTATTTCAACAATCAATAATGAATTGAAAATCACTTCAAGGCTCAAGCAGAAAAATATCCGTTGGTTGGTTTGTTTTCTCTCTTTTGGTAACATCTTGCATTGAATGTCATGGTCTCCTATTATGGAAGCCCCACAACACAATAAACCCTTTATTGTGAAGAACTGCCCTGAAAAAGTCTGTACTTGGGTAGACTGTAGCATGCCAAATCAGGGAAGGCTTGCTCGGGATTTAGTAATAGTGAATGACAGATTGTGCCGATTGGTATACAGAAGATTGAAAAGACACAATAGCTAACCGTCTGTTTGGTTTGTTTTTAATTTTTTATTTTAAAAATAATTATAAAATATCATCTTGTTTTCGTTATATTTCTTATTTTTAAAGATTTGTATAGAAACGGTGAAAACAAACAAAAATTGTTTTCGGTGTTTCTTGTACAAATCTTTAAACAAGAAACAGAACAAAAACAAACAATGTGACAATTTTGTAATTATCTTAATTGTAAGGTTTAAATAATTTTTGGTCCCTACAAAGTTTATCAATTTCGATTTTAGTCCCTGTAAAAAAAAATCTAAGGATTTCGTCCATGTAATCTAAAAAATTTTGTAAATAATCTATACCGTCATCTTTTTCCGTTATCTAGTAGTTAGGGGTACCAAAGTAATTTTATTTTACTGTTCGACTTGCCATGAAATTTGACCAGAAAATATAAACAAAATCATACATTGGGGACTACATGGTTAAAATTGTTAAATTTCTTCATTTTGTATGATATCTAGTACTAAGAGGTATCGATGTAATTTCTTGTTCATGTCCGACTAGATCCAAAATTTGGCTAAAAAAAATATTAAAAAAATCATATATTAGGGTGATGATAGCGTGAGTCCGCAAGTGTACGGCTTCGTCGTCAAATAATAAAAAGATCGAACCCACAAAGACCGTGATCTTAAACAACAATTAATTATTAAATCAATTAAACTAATCAAGGAAAGATTTGGTTTTGAAATTAGAATTAACTAACAAATCAACTATTAAAAATCGCAATCAAACAAAATAGGAAAGTAAATCAATTCGGATGTTTTTCAAATTAAAAGAGATTTCCAGGAATTGGGTTATCAACAAGATTGCTTATGCTACTAAATTGACCACCCCTCTTGTTAATTATCAAAATGCTTTGAAGGTGAATTTATCCTAATAAAGTTAATGTTCCCTCTCGAGATACAAGAACCGTGCCCAATTATCCTAGAAATAAAACGATTACTCAAGCATTGTCATGGTCATAGCAATCTTGATTAACAAAAGCATAAAAATCCTAAGAGAATAGAAGAAATTGGAGAAGAAGAAAAATCCTAAATTAAGCTAAAGGTAGCAGCCAAGATATTCGTATTTTTTAGCCAAATTGTCCAATTTATAATGTAGGTTAACTTGCCAGGCAATGATAGCTTCTGCTTTGTGAATTCTTGTGCTGATTGGCCTGTCACGGCGGTGATGACTGTCACGGCCAGGCCGTGACAGCTTCTGAGTTTTGCTTCCTTCTTTTTTCTTCATTCTACGCGATCATAACTATGATGGTTGTCACACCCAGGCCGTGATGGTCTCTGCTTTGCTCATTTTTCTTGATTTTTAAGCTCCGTGTTCATGCAAACTCCAAATTAACTGGACTTCAGCATTTTAATCACGAATTCCTGCACACAAACGCCACAGAACCACCTTACCCGTTCCAAAGGGAAAAACTAACAAATATCAAAATAAAAATGCCTAATCTACATGAAAATGCATGTAAAATGATAAAGAAATATGAGGTAAAATCACACTCATCAAACTACCCCAAGCTTAAGATTTTGCTTGCCCTCAAGCAATAACCAAAGCCAGACAAGATAAACAATCAGAGCATGGACAATGAACCAAGAACCCGAGTAACTAATCCAAGTAACAGGTATATCCAAACAAGTAACCAATAGACAATCAATTTCAAGTCCAATTAGAAACTTAGGTTCCCTAAATTCATGCCTCTCACTAATTCGGGCACTCTTCTCACCTCACTCAAGTGTTTAGAGACGTATGATCACTCACTCAATTTCCTCAAGGAAGGCATCCTACCATAAGCTTGACTATTAACCAAATCTCTACTTTATTAATGAAAACACATAAGAATCAAGAGGTCTTTATTTTGGTTGTAATGGGGACATGTATTAATCGTTAGGTGGGGAAACCAAGAAAAGAAAAATTCAAGAAGGCTAACAAAATATCAAACAATGCAAAGCATGACAACCTTCTAAAATACCTTTTTGGGCTTTAATTCACTTTTACACCTTTCTTTCTTTCTTTAATTTTTCCTTTTTCACTTTCTTTTTTCTCATCCCCTTCTCCATTTTTTTGTTTATTTTTTAAATTTTTCATCAATTAGGAGAAGGGGAGATTTCCAACTCAAGAGAAATATTTATTTATTTTTCTTTCATCCCACAACTTTTCAAACTACCTTCTTGCCATTTTTGCAATACTTTAAAAAGTGTCATACCATGCATCATTTATCAAAAACAATCAAGGTACCAAGAAAACCATTTTCTTTTTAAGCTCAAAATTGGGCAACTAAGGAGTAGCATTCAATCATTCAAAGCTCAGAATGACAGAAAAATACCTAGTGCCTAAATCATTTTCAAATATGTTTTCAAAAATTTCTAAATTTCAAAAAGGTTTCAAGTCAAGTTCTAGAAATTACAATCCAAGAGGAAGAAAACACTCAATCACAAAGAATGGGGTAGATTTAGTGAGTACCCCCTTTAGGCTCAAGAATCTCAGATTTTGTAGTTTTAAATCAATGAGAAACACATAATTCAAGGAATCACATGCTAATTAACAACTATCAAAAGATCATCTCTAGGGTTTTAATTTTTAGCCCATCACAAGAATGAAAAAATTGGGTTAAAAAATTCACTGTCTCAATTCATTTGGCACAAAGTTCTCACAATTGGATGCAATTTCAAAACAAGGGGCAATCTAATGATGCGATCATACAAAACTACACCTAAATGAATGTAACATGAAAAATGCAATATGAAAAATGCAAAAATAATACCCCTACCCCAAGCTTAAAAACTTACGTTGTCCCCAATGTAAATAATCAAGTCGGAGAGAGGAGAAAAATGGAACAACTCACCGAGGTGGTGGAGGGTGCTGGATATGGAGGTAAAAGAAGGAGAAGGTTGGGTTCACCTGCGCAATACTGGAACAGGAGGGGAGCTTTCACGTTTTTAAAATGCATCTGATGAGCACGTCACGGCCGTGAACGCGTCTGGTCTGGGAGTTATGGCCTGTCACAATCGTGAATATGGTTACGGCCTAGCCGTGTTCCTTTCTGCCCTGAGTGGCTTTTTCTGATAATGCTCGTGAACTTATTCACGGCTGGGCCCTGATTGCGCTGATTATTTCCGTCACGCCCATGAAGGCTATCACGACCTGGTCGTGATCTTCACTGCCTCCCTCTTTTTTTTTTGTGACACGCCCATGAAGTATATCACGGCCTGCTCGTGATCACCACTGTGTTCCAACTTTTCTTCCTTCACGGCAGTGAATCCTGTCATTGTCAGGCCATGATCTCCTCTGACTTCTATTTTTCATGCCTCTTTACTCTTCATGCTTTTTCAACCTGCAAACTCACTTGGCAAAACCATTAAATGGTGATCTTTCTCCTCTAAACTTCTCAATTTATTCAAAAAAAAAAGCAAGAAATAAAGCTTGGGTTGCCTCCCAAGAAGCGCTTATTTTTTATCATAAGCTTGACCATACTCCTTTCAATCAACCGGGATCAGGTGGGTTTGGAAGTGAAAGAACACCTCTCTTCCAAGGAAGTCCTTCAGTGAGCTTATAGTGTTCATATGGCCACATTCGCTTTCGCTTTGCTCTTTTCACTCAGAGTCTCATGGCCTTACTTCCTCCTGGTGGAAGTTTTAACTCCACATGTTGAGCAACTCCAACTTCATCTTTATTTGGTGCATCATTTGTCATGCAAAATTTGGGAGTTGCTTCCATGTTAAGCTCTTCCTTCACCTTCGGAGGCATTGTCTCAATCCTGCACACATGATTCTCAAAAGAGAGCTTACCATTTTTTTACATCAATTATTGCTCCAGATGTGGCCAAGAATGGCCTTCCAAGAATGATAGGGAATTTAGAATTCTCGTTCATATCTAACACCATGAAATCGGTAGGGATGTAAAATTTCCCTACCTTTATGGGGACATTCTCTAGTATGCCTAGAGGGTTTTTAGTTAAGCCATCTGCAAATTGTAAATAGAACTTGGATGGTATCAATTCCTTTATTCCTAACCTCTCAAAGACGGTAAGCGGCATCAAACTCGTACTAGCCCCTAAGTCACATAAGGCATGGTCTATTTTCACTTCGCCAATTGAGCAAGCAATAGAGAAACTTTGTGGATCTTTTAGTTTAGGAGGCATATTAGTTTTTATCATTTCATCATGATCCTCAATTAAGCCCTTAGTCTCTTTTTCTACTTGCTTTTTCTTGACTAGCCTTTATGGGAAAGGTATTGGAGGTTGGTAAGGTGGTGGAGGGACGTACTTTGGTTCTATCTCTTTTTGTTCACTCATGTCCTCCTCACATTCCACCTCCTTTTCAATTACCTCAAGCTTATCATCTCTCAAGTATATAGCATTACAGTGCTCATTAGGATTAACTTTGGGTTGTCCCGGAAACGTACCCTTTGTCCTAGAATATGTACTAGCTTGTTGGACAATCTGAGTTTCTAACATCTTATTATGGATGACTAAGTTATCTACCTTTGATGTTAACTCCTTAATTACCTCATTGATTGCTCTACCTTGTTTCCTGAACTCTTCATTTTGCTTTGTTTGAGTTTCAACAAAATTTTCCAAAAGAGACTCAAGTTTAGACTTTTGTACCTGAGGATACCCCGATGCGGGTTTCCTATTACCTTGGCCTTCTTGGAATTCGTGGTTCAACATGTTGTTGTAGTTCCCGTAGTAGAGATAAGGGCTATTCTTCCTTCCTTGGTTGTAAGAATTTGGGGGAACATAGTTTGGCAACTTCAGGTTCGTGCCATAGAAATTGTGATAAGAATTTACTTGTTCTCCCGAAGCACCGGATCCTGGAGCACTACCATGTGGGCACTCCATCATGTCATGTCCCCGTGTTCCACAAATCTCACAAGCAACATTAGTAGCACCTATTGAACTCACATTAGCCTTTTCAAGCTTATCAAAGCGTTTACTCAATGAGTCAACTTTAGACATAATTAAATCATTACCATCTACATCAAACTTACCCACCGGAAGCTTTTTCGGGTTATTATATCTTTCTGAACCCCATTGGTGATAGTTGGTGGCAACGTTTTCAATGATATTAAATGCTTGAGTCAGTGGTCTATTCATCAATGCTCCACTAGCTGCGGAGTTAAGTGACACCTTCGAAGAATAGTCCAATCCATTGTAGAAGGTATGCACTAATAGACACTTTTCGAGTCCATGATATGAGCAAGATTCTAGCAGTCCCTTGTAAATATCCCAAGCTTCGGATAAGCATTCTCCGTCCTTTTGAAAAAAGCCAGTGATTTGAGTTCGTAGGTAAGCAGTCTTGGATGGTGGAAACGATTTTTCTAAGAATGCCTGCTCTAGTTGGTCCCATGTTGACAAAGTATTAGCAGGCACTGACTTCAACCAAGATCTTGCCTTTCCATTCAGAGAGGAGGGGAATAACCTCAAGCGGATAGCATCAACTGAGGCACCTTGAATCCTAGTTGTATCACAGAATTCCAAGAATGTCTCCACATGATCAGTCGGGTCTTCCGAGAGTAATCCTCCAAATTGATGTTGCCTAATCATGCAAATTAACTGGGGCGGTATAGTGAAGTTCTCTACCTCAATTTATGGCCTAGCAATCCCAGTTCGCAAACCCCTAGCATTTGGGGCTACATAGTCCTTCAGTGGGTTGGTATCCGGTTGATCGGCCATGAGTTGAATGGGGATCAACTTTTCTCTCGTTCTTTGTTTTTGTAGTCTTCTACGTCTATGAAAAGTCATTTCGATCTAGGGATCAACTTCAATAAGAGTTCCAAGACTTTGGGATCTTCGCATAAAGGAGAAAGATCACCTGAAAAGAGAGAGATAGATAAACTAGAAAAAGGAAAAATAAAAATAAAAATAAAAAAAAAGTTCAGAAAAATTAATTTAAAAATTAAATTGAAATTCAAGAAAGCACAGCCCCCAGCAACGGCGTCAAAAACTTGATAGCATTAGTCCGCAAGTGTACGGCTTCGTCGTCAAGTAATAAAAAGATCGAACCCACAAAGACCGTGATCTTAAACAACAATTAATTATTAAATCAATGAAAATAAACAAGGAAAGATTTGGTTTTGAAATTAGAATTAACTAACAAATCAACTATTAAAAATCGCAATCAAACAAAATAGGAAAGTAAATCAGTTCGGATGTTTTTCAAATTAAAAGAGATTTCCAGGAATTTGGTTATCAACAAGACTGCTTATGCTACTAAATTGACCACCCTTCTTGTTAATTACCAAAATGCTTTGAATGTGAATTTATCCTAATAAAGTTAATGTTCCCTCTCGAGATACAAGAACCGTGCCCAATTAAACCAACATCTACTCTCGTGGTAATTGTATTTAAATTGGACTCATTGAGATTTGTGACAATTCAATGAACCCTCTAAGGACCGCTTCTAACTCTCGTAATTTAAGTCCTAAGTTCAATTCTTATGGATCTAATACCTAGGTTCACTTCTCAGTTCCTCCCTAGAATATCTAAGACATGCAAATAGGTGATCAATCAATTCACATAGATGAAGCACAATAAGAACCAAATCTAAAGCAAATTGAAATTAACAAAAGGGAAAAAATCAATTCATCACATAAAACGAGTCTTGGGCATAGCCCCAATTCCTAGAAATAAAACAACTACTCAAGCATTGCCATGGTCATAGCAATCTTGATTAACAAAAGCATAAAAATCCTAAGAGAAGAGAAGAAATTGGAGAAGAAGAAAAATCCTAAATTAAGCTAAAGGTAGTAGCCAAGATATCCCTATTTTCGAGCCTAATTGTCCTATTTATAATGTAGGTTAACTTGGCATTAAAGCAATTACAAATTAAATCAAAAACAGATCCCGAAATTCTAGATTTTACGCATCACGATCGTGACGGCTATCAGGGTCAGGCCATGACAGCTTCTGCTTTGTGAATTCTTGTGCTGATTGACCTGTCACGATCGTGATGTCTGTCACGGCTAGGCCGTGACAGCTTGAGTTTTGCTTCCATCTTTTTTCTTCATTCTACGCGATCATGGCCATGATGGTTGTCACACCTAGGTCGTGATGGTCTCTGCTTTGCTTATTTTTCTTGCTTTTCAAGCTCCGTGTTCATGCAAACTCCAAATTAACTGGACTTGAGCATTTTAATCATGAATTCTTGCACACAAACACCATAGAACCACTTTACCCGTTTCAAAGGAAAAACTAACAAATATCAAAATAAAAATGCCTAATCTACATGAAAATGCATGCAAAATGATAAAGAAATATGAGGTGAAATCACACTCATCAGGTGACTTGGTTAAAATTGACCAATTTTTTTTCATCTGGTATGATTTCTAATACTCAATGGTAACGGTGGGGACTATTTACAATTTTTTTGAAATTACAGGGACGAAATCCTAAGAATTGTTTTTTAGAAAGACTAAAACCAAAATTGATGAACTTTGTAGGGAGTAAAAACTTATTTAAACCTAACCGTAATCTATCTATTATCTATTATTAAAGTTCACCCTACAAATCTACCAATTACATCCCCGCCGTCACGTCCCACCGTGAGGCGCCGTCTAGCCCAGAACAATAGACCACCGCGACGTCACACAAACCCATTACCACACACACTCATAGCAATTTAAGAATTGAAGAATCAGAGTGAAGTTCACCAATGGAAGCCTCTGCTCTCTCCAACACATTGCTCTCTCTCATTCATCATCCATCCAATTCCTATCAACCCAAATCCTCACTTGTCAAATTCCCCAACTCCATCTCATTCATGCATGGTGTTCTAATGATTGGGGTAAGCACTATGCTCTACTCACCTTTTTAGTTTTAAATTCATTTTTTTTTACAATATATTTATATTGATTTTCTCTGTTTGCAAACATTTGATGATGTATGTGTACATTCCTCTGCTTTATACACTATGGGAAGCATTTTATTCGGTAAAATAAAATGGAATATTAACCTATCAAGCAACAGCCAAAATGGATTAACTTGGTTCTTAGATACCTTTCTTGATTTGATGTTATGCTGCTGTGGTTGCAATGAAGAATTTTCATAGCTTGAAGAAGTCAGGGGAAAAACCAAAAGTCCAATTCTCAAGAGTCCTATATCATGGTATCCAAAATTATAGAGGGTGCATTCAAGCATCATAGCTTTGGCCTAATTAGCTAACATATTTTCTAGACCCACAAGAGGTTTTATATCTGATGCATTGGCAAAGAGGATAGGCTTTGGCCCTTATGGCTGTGCCAAACCTTGGGGGGAGTTTTCTGCATAATCCTTGGCTTGGTTGGATCTTTTAGTGTATCCATCATTGTTATGATCATATTCTCTGTGTTTGCCCAAGCTGCATGTGGTCTGACATCTGGAGTTGTTCCTTTTGTTTCAAGAAGGTGCGTTTCCCGGTCATTATTTCAATCAAATCCCTCAAAAGTTATCTTCAGTCCTTTTAAACGCTTTTCCTTTTCCTGCACTTTTATGCATAAACAATGGAGCTTTCTAAAGAATGGAGTCAGTTTATCCATAAACTTGCAATTGTTTTCTACACAAAGTAGTATTAATGCTTGCAGATTCTACATTCTACATTTCCATGGTTAATCTGATCAACCCAAAAACAAGAGCAAATTAAGTGTTAATTTAGTTGTTAATGTTTTTTAGGAGTCAAAAGATTAGACATACTAGGCAAAGTCATCCTCACCTAAGTAACAGGTTGAGGCAAGGAATATGATTCTCTGATGTAAAGTACATGTCTACCATGAATATAAATCTTAGCACTATCTACATAAGTTTGTGATTAATTCTCATAGTTTTCATCCATATACACACACCTTCAGGTCATTAGGGGTCATATCTGGGATGACAGGTGGTGGAGGCAATGTAGGTGCAATTGACCCAGCTAATTCTTTTCAAAGGATCCAGATTTTCAAAAGAAAGAGGAAAAACTTCAATGGGTGTGATGATCTTAATATGCACCCTGCAAATATGCTTAGTCTACTTTCCACAATGGGGAGGGATGTTTTTTGGTCCATCATCTAAAAATGTTACTGTAGAAGACTACTACTTGGCCGAGTGGAACTCAAAGGCGCAGGACAAAAGCTCCATCATGCAAGTTTGAAGTTTGCTAATAACAACAAAGTGAAAGAGGCAGAAAACTGAACACTTCAACAAGGTCTTCAGACGAAGCTACATCACCAAATGTTTGATTGTTCTTTAAGCCTCTTGAATACCTTCCCTTGAAGTGTAGCCCTATTGATATAGATGTCTGTTCATAAGTCGCAATAAAATTTTCATTAGGATCCACAAGATTTGATAAAGTTTACATATATAAAAGTATGATTTTTCTTTTCATTTCTCTCACCAAAACTTTTTTCACTAGAAGCATTGATCTTCAAAATATTTGATTTCTTTTTATAAGGGTTAGAGTACCTCTTGTATTTTTTCATTATATTTTGTTTATAAAAAATATTCAGAATTTATTCTTCAAACAAATATTGTTTTTTATTAGCATCTTATTTATTGTCAATTTACTCCTCATTTAACACAAATTTTGAAATAAGGTTGCAACTGCACAACGTGTGGGATCACAACCTAATTATCTTTAAAATCTAGGAAATGAAAACAGGAAACTGAAAGGAAACTAAACAGGGCTTGAAACAACATAAATTGCATATTATACTTCACAGTAGAGAGAAGAAAAGAAAAATAAAAAGAAAATGACATTAACCTCATCATGAAGTTTCACAGATTATACTTCTTGTTTTGTTTGTTTGGAATTACGACGGTGGAGATTCTCGAAATCATGTTTGAGAAGCAGAAACTACTCACAACCAGTTTGGGAGAAAACGCACGTCCAACCTATATTTTGACGCTTCCACACTCATTGGCTTCTTTTAATTAGCATATGGCTTGTCTAAAAATCATATTGATCCAGCTTAGTGTGTCATATCTCCAACAGTACATTAGCTATAGGCTTCAAACCTTGATTGAAGTAGAAAGGAAAAAAAAAAATTACTTCTTCATTTATCAAAACTCGATTTGAATTTTTAATTATTACTCTCAATATACTATCCTTAAAATATTAATAGAGAGATAACTGGTAAAATAAAATAAAATGACAATTTGGTAAGTATACATTTAAAAGGCAATTTGAATGACACAATACAAACAAACAATAAAGTATCCAAATATAAATAAGTTACTACCTCACAACAACAAAAAAGTCATTTAGCGGCCGAACGTTATTGTCACTATTGACGACGATAACATAGTTTTTTGATAAGATAAAAGTTGTGTTTAGCGATCGACTTTACGATCGATGTCAAGGTCAACTAAAACGGTCGTCAAAACGGTCACTAAACCAATAAATTTTGAACTCAACCTTGTTGACCATTTAACGAACAAATCAGTGATTGTTATAAATGTAAAGATAATATTAGAGCTTTTAGCGTCCGAATGCGTTCAGCAGCCATGGTGCGACCGAGAATAGCGACCCAGATTTCTTTTTTAAAGTCGGTCGCTAAAATTAAAATTTCTATTATTCGTAGGCTTCTCTTTTCTTCCTCACTTCTCCATTCTCTTTTGTACTCTCTTTCACTCTTTGCTCTTACCTCCTTGCTCTGGCCACCATTCTCCATGCCGTCCGAACGAGCCAACGCCACCGCCACCACCAACACACATTGCACACTGTATTTCTTCCTTGACCTTCGAAAACCCTAATTTCTCTCCCTCTCCATTCACCCTCTTTGCAGCGCCACCACCACCACTATTGCAACGCCCTCCTCCTTCAGTAAGTTTTTCCGTTTCTCTTTTTCTCTCTTTAATATTAATATTTTATTTTATAATAAGAATATATTTTGGTATTCTGACTGATATTCCCAGTGCTATTTTTTGTTATTTGTTATTTTCCTTTTGTTATTATTATTGTCTTGTACTGTTGGCTTGAAAATAGGAACTCCTTTGCTTTATTTTTGGTATAAAATTTTTTCTAGTTTAATAGGAACTCACTTTTGTAGACTTTGCATTAATATTTGTTAAGTAGTTTTTCAAGCACATTGGCTATCTTGTGCATTTTGAAACATCACTTTGAAGATATTCTTTGTATTATCAGTTTTTGCGGTAATATGTCAAGTGGACATGGTTTTGCTTGAAAGATAAGGTGTAGTTATATTTTCTGTTTTTATTCGCAAAAGCAGACAATTGAAAGAAGCTCAAAGGAGTTTGGAAGAGGCTGAACTAGAAGATGCACCAAGTAGTTGATTTTCCTCAGTGGTTTAACTTATTGTCTGACATTCTCGAATTGGGTCGTTATAGGTGGCATCCTTGAGTCACATATAAACTGTTGGGTAAAGTAATCTTTTAGTCCCTACAAGTGATATTGATTTTCAATTTGGTCCCTATATGTAAAAAGTTATCAATTTGGTCCCTATACGTGACACCGGTTTTCAATTTGGTCCTTGCCGCTAATTGGTCCCTATATAAGAGGATCAAATTGCAAATTATTGTCACATGTAGGGACCAATTCAACAAAAAAAAATTGAAATCGGTCCCTACATGTGACAATTATTTTCAATTTGGTCCCTATATGTAATAATAATTAGTAATTTGGTCCCTCTTATATAGGAACCAATTAGCGGTGAGGATCAAATTGAAAATCAGTGTCACGTATAGGGACCAAATTGAAAATCAGTGTCAAATATAGAGACCAAAAGATTACTTTAACCTAAACTTTTTAACAGAAAAGAGTACAAGTGATTGTAATAAAATCTTGTACCTAAATTACTTCAAGAGTTTAAGAATGCCTTGCATTGTATGAAAATTAAGTTCAAATATTTTTGTTTGTAGCTCAAGGGTTTATCCTTTCAATAGTAATAACTTTTGGGATGCATGGTAATAATTTTTATTTGTTGTATATTTCTATCTAGGAAATTCACCATTTTGTCTGGTTGCTGATAATACCAGGTCTATTCAAAAGAAAGTTATTGTTGTCATTAGGATTTTTCGTCTATTAGGAGCCAGGAATTGAGAGTCTTATAACTTTATGTTGCTAAGCATTTCATTTGGTTAAACAGAATAGTAGTGAATGAGTAAAGTTAATAAATTAAGGGACAATATCCAGCCTATAAAAAAAAAAGGGATGATCCAATCCCTTATTTTCATGTCTTTTACAGTGAGTTAGTGCCGCCAATGTGTTTTTAAAATTGAACTTAACTAGTCTTCATGTTTATCATTTTACAGTTGTTCAAGAATCCTCTGTCCTTCGTCAACCTCGTCCTCCAGTGAGAACCGGAGTTTGGATCTCTGTTTTCTCTATTAGGTAAGTTCTCTCAATGCTCCCCTTAAGCCTGTGCATCGTGAAAAGATTGGACTGTTGTACATGTAATATGTTTTATGAATTGATCTGTTTTTTTTGTTAGAGGAGAGCATAGAACAATAGGGTGTGATTATGTCCGAGAGGCAACGAGACCCGGACCCGTCCCGACTTTGATGGGGACAGCCCGCTTTGACTGAGGATGGGGGCGGGGATGGGAATACTGATACCCGCCTCGCCCCAACCCCGAACCTACCCATTGTTTACGTAATTACAATAATACCCTTATATACCTATGCAGTTTTGATTGAAAATTTTCATTATGTATAATGACATACTTAAATTTTTTTATAAAAAAAAACAGAACATTTGATTGTGCTTGTATTTTGGTGTTTTGATGTTATCAGTGTTATTTGAAACATAACGAAGTGTTTCTAAAGCACTAGTTTCTTTTTAATTTGTAGCTGAAATAAAACTAAGTTTCAGTATCTGGTTGATTGTTTTAATTGTGTGAAGGTTTTATTTGTTTATTTTTTGGAAGTTCAATTTTTGAGTGGTTAATTTCAATTAAAACAAAATAATTTTAAAATTTGGTTACTCATTGACGGGGGCAAGGGCCCCATGGGGAAACCCGACCCCCTACTGGGGTCGGGGATGGGAAACATAGGGTGTGATCATGTCTGAGAGGCATGATGCTAGTTGTGTGTTGATAATTAAAAACTTTGCATGTGTTTGCCAATTTGGTGTGTGGGTCGGGGAAGGTTAAACCTGCCCCTGCCCCGCCTTGTTGTGAACCCTAGCAGGATGCTGGTTGTGTGTTGATAAATTAGAAACTCCGCATGTATTTGCCATTTGATGTTGTTTGTCAGTGGAGATTAGAGCTCAATAGGGTGTGATCCTGTCTGAGAGGCATGATGCTAGTTGTGTGTTGATAATTAAAAACTTTGCATGTGTTTGCCAATTTGATGTGTTGTTTGTTAGTGAAGAGAGGAGCTCAATAGGGTGTGTGATTTAGGGGTTATGCTGCTGAATTTTTCCAAGTTTGGACAGTACCCTAATAGTTATTTATATGTTAATTTGTCAAATTTATTAGCCCATATGTAGTTATTGTAAATTGATGGGACCATTGCAATTGTATTGACCTCCTGAACTTGAATTTCAAGTACAAAGGGTAAAATTGTCTTATACATATAGGGTTAAAGTTTTATTTTCTTTTAGATTTAATATTTGAGCAAAGCCTTAGTTCCCCATTTGAGGTTCAACATTAATGAGTATCCGTACCTTCTCAAGGTACCACACATTGTATTGAATATTGAATTATCCAAGTGGGACTTTTTGGGATAAAACCTTTTCGACACTCGTATGATAGTCATTCCTTTCTTCACATGCCTTATATACTTGATGAAACTTCGATCGCTCATACTTTTCCTTTTGTTCTCTTTGTGCATGCTTGATCGCTGTGGATCCCACGGCACTCAAGTTGTATACTTGGAGACCGAAGGAAAATGTTGTCGAAATTTCATCAAGTATAAGACATTTGAATCAAGGAATTACTAGTATTAACCGAGTGTCCTAAAGATTTCTTCTCAAGTTGGATAGGTTCATTTCTTGTCACAAAAAGGAGATTTATGGAGATCCTGGAATAACTCGTAATATACTTCATTGTAGGTTGCTCTATCTATTTTGCAGCAATGGAGATTCCCGAGAATCAGAAGTGGATGTATAGTAGGTTGGATTGTAATAGGCGGGCGATAATAAGTTGAGATGTCCTTTCTTAAGATATAAGTGTAAAGCTTCCAAATACGTGGATAAAGTAGCGGTTGATCTTTACGATAAGGGGTTCATGGCTGATTATTATCAGTAAACCAACCATGGTGAGTCGTTACCAGAGTTTACCTATGCGATGTTCGAAGGTTCATACTATGGAAGTGGTGAGCAAAGGGAATAATTGAATCCTTACAAGTAGATGGTCATGTATAATGTTGGACCCTAAATTGGCAACCCGGATTCCCTCCTGCGAAATCCCCTCCAGTGAATTGATTTGGACCGTCCGTCCAGATCGGACGGTCCAGATTAAATGGGATTTTATAAAATAAAAAAATATTAAAAAATGACCCAAATCCTTTCCCTGCCAATCGCGTCCCACCCCCCTTTCATGCAACCTTCGCCCGCGCCGCTACCTCCGCCTTTGCGCGGCCGCCACCGTCCCGACACGAAGTTCCGGCCCCTTCCTTTATCTCTCTCCCGGCTGTCTCCTCCTTAAGCGCCACCACAAAAACGTTCGCCGCCGCGCCTCTACAAGGCTACAACCACCGTGCCTCTTCCACATCAGCCATCGCGCCGTCCACCACCGCCTGAATCCGGTTAAGGTTAACTCCCTTCCTCCTCTGTTATTGCAAATTTTTTCTCCTCTCATGGGGTTTTGTTGTGTAAAAAGGGTAAACTATCATGTCTCTTTCACTTGAAGGATACCCAAAACGATGCTCCTCTCATGGGGACTGCAGATATTCTTTCGATACCAGTGGATTAACATCCTACAAATTTATGTTAATTGTTAAGCCCTTCGCTTGTTCTCAGTTCATCAATTCTATTCACATTTCAATTTTTTAAAAAAAAATTGCTAAACAACAACCACAAAAGTCCATGATGTTGACTAAGACAACGAGTATACTAATCATATGCTAAGTTGCTGAGTTTTCCAGATTGCATGTTTGTGTTTGTTATGTAACTTTCCGAGGAAATTTACCATTTTTAATGTTTGCCTTTTGTCCTCAGCTTCTGCTCTTGTGGGACGCGATTGGCAGGGGTGGACGCCATGGGCAGGGAAGGGATTTGTGTATTTTTTAACATTTTTTATTTATTTTTATTTTATAAAATCCCATTTAATCTGGATCGTCCGATCTGGACAGATGGTCCAGATCAATTCACCGGAGGGGCGCTGGACTGGATTTCGCAGGAGGGGATCCGGATTGCTAAATTGGTCATCCTATAAAAACAAGATGATGTAATGAAGTTCCAATACTGAAAAGGAAAGATGATGTAACGTAGTGGTGATTTAGATTCTTTGACATGCTGGCGGCTGCACAAGCATGTCAAAGAATCCTTTGTGGGAAGGACATGCATGCTCGTATTGTTATTTTGGTCATCAAACAGTAAATATATTAAAATGATTCTTTATTTCCAAGTGTTGGCATCAAATTAATCCTTCTATTTGTTTTTACTATTGGAAGGCCAAACTGATGGTACATATATTTTTGAATAATCAAAATGGATATTTACCCTATTTTATCTATCTTCTTTCATTTACATTAAAGAGAATATATCACGTGAATTCACAAGAATAAATCAAAATAAAGTCCATGATATGATGTAAATGATAGTTGCTTTCACTGATGGGATCAAATAATGTCGACAAAAAGGTCTTTCCTTATCAATGGGGACATTTATTGGTAGATCATGTGTAAATATTGTTGTAAATTTTCATTTGAGGTTGGTGACATGTTTTAACATTGGAATGGAGTAACCTCTTATCCCTAAACTTCTACGTAGTTGTTACCCAAAAAAAAAAAACTTCTACGTAGTTAAAAGAATCCAAGATTTGGTAAATCCGATCGAATCTATACAAATTAGCATGTTATCTGAGTTTGAGCTTTTACTAACATCCACTTAATTAGGTCAACGATTCTTAGTATCATATGTTTGTATGGTCATTAGACCATATCCTAAATTTGTACCTAGAAAAGATCATAATAATCAACCTAATTAATATCTCGCCATTCATAAGATTTAGTCAATTTATTCAAGTTGTCGCCTGCTTGGCAGACAAGCATTATATTCTTCAACTAATTTTTCTGCTTGGATCGACGACAAGAACTTTTTAAATCGAATTCTTGTTCTACGACAATAGGATATATTAATATTTATTTCTACTGGTGGGTCTCTGATTCTCATCCCGTGAACCATGATGCTATGTTTAGAATAACATCTGTTTATCATAGATCCCAACAGGAGATATATCTAAAACCTCAAGTAGACTAATGAGAGAAAACCCATAAAGATTGCAGGCTTTGATTATATCTATATCTATTGCAAACCTCAAGTTTGTGCAGCCAATTTGTTGGATACTTTGAAAATAAAATTTCTGACCAATTTGTTGGCCCTGCAATTTACAATAGAGGAAGGGAAACTCTTTTCTAGTTCTGTAATTTATGGTTAAGTTCCTACTGAATGTATTGGAAACTTGGCGTCCCAAATTAACTTACCCAGTTCTTTCATTAAGTGTATACACAATAAAAATACACAAAAATGGTCTCGTAAACTCCAAAGCGATCTCTTGGTTGGATTCGCCTTTGGGAGAGGTTTATAGTATATTTGTATCTGGGTTGCATTCAACGCAAACTGCAAATGATACTTTTTTATACTTTCACGTTACATCAAATTAAATTACATGATTTCCTTTGTAAATATAGATTTGGTTGGGTGAAAGTAAATCAAAACACACTCTTTTTAGTTAATGCTTTGGTGCTTATTTGGTTTGCATTTCAAACCTCAGTTTGGCACTCAAACCCTAATTGCTACAATAACTGGAATGTTTAGGTGCAAAATCCATCCAAAATAATTGATTCATGGACGGGTAGAATTGATTTTAATGAAAGTAAGAATTTCTATCTTTTTCGTTGAGAATAATTGATTCTAGATGTAAGACCCACAAAATTCTATATATTTATACCTCAAGTAATTTTACTTTATCATCCAAACAAAATCAATTCTTCTAAACCTACTTTTAAAATATCGTTACCAAACACAAATCAATTTTTTTAACCTTGATTTTTTCAAAATCAATTCTAACAAAATCAATTCTATCAAAATCTAAAACAAACGGACTTGGTGTACCTCATGGAAACCCATGGTGCTGTGAGACTGATTTCTGATAAGCATAAGGCACATGTTAACCAGTACTGGTAGCTCCCTAAACATAATTGTAACCAGTAAATACCATAAAATTAATCACACGAAACAACAGATAGTGCTACCCTGAGGTCATTAGACGTTCCACATATATACATTCTGTAAGTTTCAATTTCTTGTTGAGAAACACTACCACTACGAGCTGCATAGTGATTACCGCGCACTCTATCGCGCAGCGAAAAAATAATCTCCCTGAAAATTGGTTCATGACCATTGAGAAGATTGCCCATGCTCAAAACCTTTCTCCAAGACTGGTTAGCTGTAGGAGGGACAAACATATTTGACAATACTTCCCTCTCATGATTCCTTACTTCGAGTTTCTTGTCAGACTTCTATGCAAAAAGGATAGAGGAATTACATCATTAGTCCATGATCAGGAAGATCTTGTCCAAACAAATGTTTTTCATGATAAAAGCTATTTTTCAGTGGAAGTTGATATATCTGGGTAAACTAATTAAATTTCAAAACAACTGTTTTTTTTATAGCAAAAAACTATTTTCAGAAAATCTAGAAGTTCGAAGTTTATTTAAAAAGCTATTAGATTATTTTGAAACCAATAACAATTTTCCCATTTCACCCCTACAAAACTAACTCAAACAAATATTATTAAATTATACAAATAACTCCCTATCCTTTTTTGTAATTTATTATATAAAAGTGATTTTTTTATACAATCTAAACAAAATAGATTATCTTTAAATCGCTTTTCAACAAACACATCCAAACATAAATATGATTCTATTATAATCGATTATAACAATAATCGATTACGCATATAATCAATTATGAAAATAATCAATTTTTCGCAGCTAATCCAAACACACACCAACAAGAAATTTCACGGCATAGATGCATTTTATTACCTTTTCAACAACGTCTACTGCCAAGCCTGTTCCCATTTTTGGAATATAAAAGCTGTAGTAATCACTGAAAATTTCTCTGGAGAGTCGCGGTGCTCTTAAAAGCTTGCGATGAAGAGAAGCTGCAAGAGTCAGTAATTTCTCAACACGTTCAAAAACAACACTTAGTTGTCTTAAGTCTTCAATAGTCTCACTGTCTGCAGACAAGCGATTTACTGCAACAAAATGGAATTGATTTAAAAATTATTCTTTTCCACAGAAGAGCAAAATTATTGAATAGATACCTTGCAAAGGCCTCAAAGCAGATGCCATGGTAAGATAAAGTTGCTGCATCTCAGTCACCATCTGTTTCAGTTCGCCATAACTAGTCTGACTTAATGTGTCAGCGGCTGCTCTGAAGGCAGTACACACCATTTGCTCAAGCAATTCATGTGGTTTTAAAGTTTCAAGATAATGAAGAACCTGGAGAGTTAAGAGGCTATAAAAATTAGAGTAGATAACAAGGGATACATCTCGAGCAATCCAAATACGTTCAAGTAGTGTGTTTCCTTTCCACACAAATATGCAATTGCAATTTCATTTGTCGAATATTATTTTGATGATCTAAAAACAAGAAAATGTTAGAAGTGAACTATAGTGATTTAAGGCAACAAACAATGCTGCTTTAAGGCACAGCCTACGTGATCATTTTTCCCATAAAGCACACATTTGCTTTGCTTTCTTGATACTTCTAATCACTTATCTATAGGCAAGGCCCTCGATTAACTGAGTAGGACAGTATTCCAGAGCAAACACTCTAATATAAATATGGATGAGCCCTATCATGAACCACGGACCACAAACCAACTCTCCTAAAACTAAAAGCTTAAGCTGTTAGGTGAAAGTATATGAATGGCTTTTATCATATTTCTAACACTCTCCCTCACATAAGAGCAGTTTGCACTTAGATGCGTGGACAATGCAGTGGCCCATCTTTACCATGTGCTGAAATTTAACTTTTGTTTAGAAGAATGAGGTGGCAAGGATCGAACTCTAGACCATTTGGTTGTAGATGCTTTGATATCATGTCATGAACCAACTCTCCTAAAAGCTTAAACTGTACTTGAAGACATAAATAACTTTTATTGTATCTCTAACACCACCCAAAGAGAGACTATATAAGCATGGGACTTCAAGACTAACACTCAACCAACACTCGGTACAAAATTCTTTTAATGTTGAAATAAAATGCAAGAATCCAATACCAGGGATTTTCCAAACACCTTTGGACAGGTATCAACATAGCCATTTCTCTTTGTTCAAAAAAAAAAAAACATAGCCATTTCTCTAAAGCATTTCTATAAAGTGTTTTCAAACATAAACGTTTCTGCTTGAATTGTTAGTTCAAACTAGCTGCAAGACTGCTAATTGCTAAACAACAACTAAAGTATGCTATTTTTCACACAACTTTAATCATTGGAATTAATACCTTACTGCTGAGTTATAAGCAATGATGATGTAGGACAACCATAACCTTATATTGGGTTAATGTTCATGCTAGCATTTTTTATATTTTCCTTCCGCCGTTTAGTTTCTTTTTCTTTTAGTAATGTTGGAATCTAGAATTAGACTATTTTGAAGGCATGCATTTGTTTCTAACGACAATATTTTTTTCTGGTTCAGAAGGCTAGCCCTCTTTCGTCTGCGTTTCAGATTTCTTATGCCAATTCTTTTTTCTATCAATATCTTAAGTGGTGTATCAAAATGTTGATACAAGAGCATGGGTCACATATCGACTGGGAAAGGCACAAACAAAATTCCATTTTAAGGTTGGAGGGCCATCCCTTGCCTCTTGTCAGCTTGGCTCATAGGAATGCGCTCTCTGAACTAAAGTGGCGCTAGATCTCAACTGGTCCTCCTCCCATTCTTGAGGGTCATGCAATCCAACCGACAGAAATGACATAGAAGCATGAGCCTCAAATCGGCTGGATCTAAAACACAGAACTCCTATTTAAAGTTGAGGCTCTCTCACTCTCTCCTCTAAGCTGCCTGGCTTTTAGGATTAGATCACTGCAGCAAATGACTTGTATCTCAAGCTTAATTGTATCTCAATGGATCAGATATTCAATGAACATCTTATCTTAATGATCAAATGTGTCATTTACGATCTACAATACCTTTTCCCCTTTAAAGCACAATACTTCACCCTGAATAGTGAATACTTAGGCTAGCGGATCTATATCATACATTTGATAAGTACCCAAGCACTTGGGGAACCCTCCCTTAAAAGTTAGCCGTTAAGGGGTTGAACGAAGCCACTCAAGTACTCCACCAAGCATCCCATACTACTTTGTGGTACTTAGGCACCCCATAATACCCCAGTCCCTACCAACATTCTTAATCAAATCTATTTTGACTTTTTCATGTGGATGCACTTAGTTCTATTTAACACCATTCTCCTTGTTATTAATTAGTAAACAAAGGTTAAATTCATATCACCCACAATGAAGTGAAGATGATTAATTCTAAATGAAAACAAATTCTAAAAGATTGATGTGGCAAGGCCTCCTATTATCATTAAGATCCATCTCTTGATCCGTCTAGAATGAAAATGAAGAAATGGCTACAGAGTTTCAATGGTTCATCTGTCCAATTAACATGAGAAACCAACAAAAATCATGTTATTGTTCTAGTATAAATTTCAGAGAGGCCATAACTTCCACAATAGCACAAACAAGAGAAATTTTCGAATTTCTAGAAAAAATCTTACTTTTTCTCCTTCTCTATTTGGATCAAGAAGAGGCTTCTGTTCAGAAGCAGGAAGAGCAGGTGCGCTATTCCAAATCTTTCTCCATAAATTCCCATGCTCAGACATTCTCTTTGAAAGCTTTCCTCGTGGAGGCCAACTATGTTTTAACTTCTCGATGTCAAGACCACTGGATGGTGATGATCCAGTTCCCTCAGGGTCATCCTCTTCCCAATCCCCAGGTGAATGCCACCGAATAAAATCTTCAAAAACAGCATCTGGATTCGCTGCTCTAAATGCTGACATGTCTACAACACCCATGCCAATTATTGGTTGCCACGTCTTATATTATTAAATTGAAGAATATTGCCATGCATTATAAACTATGAAGCAAAAGGGAAAAAACATCATTATGTACGTATGGCATGTGGATCAGAATCCATTGACACTAACATAAAACTAAGTTAACATCACATCGTTCCATAAGTTTTTATAGAAATATCTTCTCACAAAAATTCACTTTTGGATTATATCTCATTATTTAGATCATGCCTATAAAATTTCACATATTTGAAAACGAATTTGCAGTTTATCAGTTTATCTTACAAAGTTAACATACAAGTTACAACACACTTCTGAAAATAGCAGCAATGATCAAATGTCCAATTTTTCTAAAATTTGGTAGGTATGATAACATACTTAAAACTTACTCATGATTCAAAAAACAGATTGATGAAAATCTTATTCCAGTAAGTTAGTTAATGGCATTTGTATATCAAATCTTACAGAAATTATAAAGCATTATGATTCATGACCATTTTGTGCGTGGGTGAGTATTATATACATTTAGAATATTTTTTGACATCTCAAATATCTACTTCCAGAAATCAGAAATGACAACTTTCTCATAAAAAAAAAAAAACTGAGACATGAATAACTAATCAGTGTTATTACAAATAGTTATAACTATTACCTGAAGTTAATATTTCTCTTTCCAGCTGAGCAGAAAAATTCTGGAAAAAAAAAATAACAATAACAAGTAATGCTAAGTAACAATGCAATATATGAAATGGCATATATATCAATACTACAGTATGTTTTCTTTGAATTCTAGAATTTACAAGCAAAATATGCATGAATTACCCAAAATCAAATGAGAATGAAGCCTCAAAAAGTTAGAGGAAGGATATGGATATTTAGTCACACCATTGTTTCTGTTATCCATACTTAATTTCATACATCTTTGTTTCCTGAAGTTCTTATACTGTCATCAACCTCAGGGCCTGACTCTACTTATAGTATTGATATTTTGCTTAGTTTTGAGTGAAATAAGGGGACCCTAATATAAAGATAATAAATAGTATCTATAACTGTGCATAGGAAATGCCTCAGCATATTCTCTTCGTTTCACTTTTTCTGCACCGCAAATTGTCCAAAGAATTTGTCCACTTCTTGCATGACATAGTGAATGGCAAGTTTTTAAGCCGTGGCAATCTGTGTAAACTTTCTACCAAACAAATTTTAATCCATGATATTTGTAATCTTATTTATCTGGATTCCCTTCCATACTTTGTTGAATGAAGCATCCTTATTTGAGAGTCGAAAATGTTGAAGAGCTACAACATCAATCACAACAAATTAACAAATCCATCTATACCTGAGAAGGGTGATTAATGAAGAGAGCAAATATACATGTAGGTAAATGTGGTTGGTGAAAAGAAAAAGGTTCAACTGAACATATAAGGGTCAAAGATATGGAATGATAGGCATCCTCCTTCAAGCAAAGCCATACGAATTCTTGTAGCAACAATATTTTGAACTTGAATTAACTGTTCAATGTTGAGAACATATCAGGGTCCTGTCAGGCAGACTACTCATGTCCGTAAAACTATTAAAGACCAAGCAATCAAGAGGCCACTGCATCGCAGGCACAGATAATTCATAACTATTCACACCAGAATGCCTGTGTCAATAGACTGACTGGCACAACTTGACAACAACTGGACTATATTCCTGAACCTATACCACTGTAACGATGTCAAGTAAACATTTAACCTCAATTAACTGTTAAATGTATCTTGTCTTCGGTCACTTCTCCCCATGTGAAACAAATGAGAGGTCTATGTGGTCGAATCATCTATAGTTAATATTATTATTATAAGCAACGCATATGATTTTGAGCTTACAAATGAATCGCCAAAGGCTTCAACAGCCTGAAGACGCTCCTCATGCATGTCTTCTGTCATAATCGGTGGTTCCTATAGGATAACAAACAATATCCAAAGCATTATATTCTACAACATTGAAGTAGTACAACATAATGGAAATGCCAAATGGTGCCTGGATGTTAGAGAAACCTGTGTGTATGGAGCATGCATATTTTGATATGATTTGAGAAGCATCATAGAATCAACAATACCAGCTGAACCTCTCCTGGGGAGCTCTGAAGATTTTTTATCATTAAACAGGTCAACATCTTCAGGCTTTCTGCTAACTGTGGATATTTTTCTTCCAGGCAACTGCAAATCATCAGCGATTGAAAAGCTGCAGCATGAACAAAGAAGTTAGACACGATGTGTGCTAGAAAATACTTGAACCATATCCCCGAGGATATAGTAAAAATGTGACTATGGTAAAAATCCATTATCATTCCTGGTAGCAGACCTTTACATGCAAAAGCTACATGACATGAAATATATGGACTTTCCTATAGAAACATTATAAATGAAACAGGTAAAGCCAACATCTCTCCCACTCTCCACCTCCCTTCCTCCTACATGACATCAAAAGGACAACAGATAAAAGAACTAGCATAAGGATTCTCCTATAGAAAAGAAACTGTAAAAAAAATAGTTAAAATCAACATCTCTCTCCGTCTCTCCCTCTCTCCTCAGAAGTGCTATTCCATGTTATATCCCTATTAGAAATATTTTCTCCTTTGAAGTGCTATATAAAACAAGAGAGCCAAATGCTAGTAGAGGACAAGAATTCTCTCCAAAAATGGGTACAATTCAACATAAAATCACACGTAATTTAAAAAAGCAAGAAAAATGATTTTAACTATCAAGTTCAGCAAAGGACATAAAAGGCATATTAAGACAGGATACCTCATGTGGCCTACATGCCACAATAGATCATTTTAATACTATTGTGTACACTTGTGATTGCTGAATAGCTTGAGAGAAACCCTCTCAGCTTTGTGAATTTATAGAACAAGAAATTACAAAGTGTAGTATCAAATCCCTTGATTTTAGGGATTGAGTATATCTCCTATTTACAATAGATATATGATAAACTAGGAAACAAAATCATCTATATCATCAACATATCAAAAAACAATCAAAACAATATCAACACTCCCCCCCTCAAGCTGGTGCATAGATGTCATAAGAACCAAGCTTGTTACATATAATAATTTATTCGTGAACCCCATAGAGACTTGGTGAAAACATCTCCAAGTTGATCATTAGAGTTGACAAATGAAGTACTAATCTCCTTTGAAAGAATCTTGTCTCGAATGAAATGACAATCGATCTCTAGATGTTTAGTCTGTTCATGAAAGACAGGATTAGAAGCAATGTGCAAGGCTGCTTGATTATCACAAATCAGTTGCATAGGACCCATCTCGCAAAACTTTAACTCTTGAAGTAGATGTTTTAACCATACAAGTTCACATGTAGTGAGAGCCATGGCTCGATATTCTGCTTCTGCACTCGATCTTGCAACTACACTTTGTTTCTTACTCTTCCAAGAGATGAGATTGCCTCCAATGAAAACACAATATCCAGACGTTGACCTCTTATCACTCGGAGATCCCGCCCAATCCGCATCTGTACAGGCAACAATGTTTGTATGATCTCTGTTCTCATATGTTAGCCCTTTTCCAGGAGATACTTTAATATACCTTAAAATACGAGTAACTGCATCCCAATGACTATCACAAGGGGAGTTGAGAAACTGACTAACAACGCTGACGGCAAAGGCTATATCTACTCTAGTCATAATGAGATAGTTCAACTTTCCCACTAATCTCCGATATCTGTCTGGGTCTGAGTATGGCTCCCCCTGATTTGGCATAAGCTTAACATTCGGATCCATAGGAGTATCCACCGGCTTACAATTCAGCATCCCAGTTTCTTCCAAAATATCAAGTGCATACTTCCTTTGACAAATGGAAATACCTGCACTTGAATGAGCAACCTCAATACCAAGGAAATACTGCAACATGCCCAAATCTTTAGTTTGGAAATGCTGAAACAGATGTTGCTTTAGTCTAGTGATTCCTTCATGATCATCACCTGTAATTACAATATCATCCACATAGACCACAAGATAAATGACCTTTTTAGATGGTGAATGTTTATAGAACACAGGGTGATCGACCTCGCTAAGAATCATGCCAAACTGCTATATGACTTCACTAAACCTCCCAAACCAGGCTCGAGACTGTTTCGACCCGTACAATGACTTCTGAAGTTTACAAACAAGACCTGACTCCCCCTGAGCAATAAACCCGGGTGGTTGCTCCATATAAATTTCCTCCTCCAACTCACCATGTAAAAATGCATTTTTAATGTCCAGCTGATATAAAGGCCAACAAGAAGTAGCAGCAATGGATAAAAAGAGACGAATCGAGGCCATTTTGGCAGCAGGGGAAAAAGTATCACCATAGTCAAGACCATAAATCTGAGTATATCCTTTAGCCACAAGACGGGCCTTCAAGCGATCCACTGTCCCATCGGGACCAACTTTGACATAAAAACCCAACGGCAACCAATAGTAGACTTCCCAGGAGGAGAGGGAACAAGAGCCCAAGTATGGTTAGATTCCAAGGTTGCCATCTCATCAATCATGGCCTGTCGCCATCCTAGATGGGATAGTGCTTCCTGAACAGTTTTAGGAATAGAAATGGACGACAAAGCAGATACAAAGGCACAATGGGTGGAAGATAAACGATGATAACTCAAAAAATTATAAATAGGATGAGGATTGCGGGAAGAACCAGTACCTTTCCGAAGAGAAATGGGAAGATCAGCGGAAGGCTCGGGTTGGACCGGAATCGATGGAGACGAAGGAGCAGGAGGTGAGTCACTGGTGTCCACAACGGGTGCAGCTTTCAGAGTCGAGGACGAGGACGACGGTGGTAAGTGGGACGAAATGGCTCGGTAGGGTACTTAGGAGCAGTAGGGACAACCTCTGATATGTGCGAAACAGGCGGACTGAAAACGGGAGAATCGAAGACTGGAATAGGCAAGACTTGAGAAACAGACTCCGACAGGACCTGTGAGGCAAAGTACGGTGTATCCTCAAAAAAGGTGGCATCAACAGAGATATAAGTGCGATTTGTTGAAGGAGAATAACACCTGTACCCTTTTTGAACCCAAGAATAACCGAGAAAGACACACTTAATGGCACGTGCAGCAAGTTTGTCAAGACCTGGAGCAACATTGTGGACAAAACAAGTGGAGCCAAAACACGAGGGGGAACAGTATAAAGGGGTGCCTGAGGATATAGAATAGAGTGAGGAACCTGGTTATTGAGAACAGAAGATGGCATTCGATTTATTAAATAACCTGCAGTGAGAACAGCATCACTCCAAAATTTAACAGGAACATTGGAATGTAATAGGAGAGTACAATGACCAAGTACAATGAGAAAAATCATCAATGAAAGTAACAAAATACCTATATCCTAAGACAGAAGAAATACGACTAGGACCCCAAACATCAGAATGAACAAGACTAAAAGGACACTCTGTACGACCTATAACCTTGCTTGGAAAGGATGCCCGAACATGTTTTCCAAGCTGACATGCCTCACACTCCAATGACTGTAGGTTAGAGAGATGAGGGACCATTTTCTTTAATTTATTCAAACTCGGGTGACCCAAACGACGATGAAGAAGACTGGACGACACTGTGGCAGCACATATTGTGGAGGATGGAGGTTGTAAGTAGTAGAGACCGCGTGACTCAGATCCTGCTCCTATCATCTTCCCCGTACTCTGGTCCTGGATAGAAAAGGAAGTAGAAGTGAAGGTTATGGAACAATTAAGAGATCGAGTAAGTTGACTGATAGAAATTAAATTAAAAGGACATTCAGGTATAAATAAGACTGAATTTAAAGACAGGGAGGGAAGAGGTGGTGGGGCTTGACCAATACCAGTAGCTTGTGTTTTAGAGCCATTAGCAAGGGTGATGTGGTGTGGTGTGGTGTGGTGTTTTGGTAGAAGATAAAGTAGAAAAGAGATAAGAATTACCGGCTATATGGTCAGAAGCACCAGAATCCAAAATCCAGGAACCAACGGGAGATGAATGAGAGAAACAAACCGTAGAATTACCAGTACGAGCTATAGTTGCTGAAGATGAGGCTTGTTGGGCTGCCTTAAGCTGAAAGTACTCCTTATATTCATCAACTGAAAAAATATTCTGACTGCCACTTTTCTGATTATCATACCCAACCTCAAATTTCTGATCGTCGGAATGCGTGACATTGGCTGACTTTTCCGGGAAACCATGCAAAGAATAACACTTGTCTTGGGTATGACCCACGCGCTTGCAATAAGAGCACTAAGGACGATCACCTCTACCACGCCCACGGCCTCGTCCTCCACAGTTTGCCGAATTCGAAACAAAGGCTGAGGACTCGGAAGCTGTCTGGGAGCCAATCTCGGATGTCTCCACTGGTGACGGAACTCGTAGAAGACGACCAATGAGCTCCTCCACCGTGGGGATGTTAGGATTAGTTAGAGCTTGATTTCGGACAGATTAAAAGTCTTTATGTAAATCATGAAGAACAAAGACCATATACATATTATCAAGTTTTGCTAGTACCTTCGTAAGATCATCACCTGTTATAATGCGTTTAATGTCATCAATCACGGACTGTGCTTTATTCAGATAAGAGGGAAGATCATGATCTGTCATCTGAAGAGTGGCCAAATTGTGGACAGAGGCATAGAGGCGTTGTAGGTCATTGGAATAGACATTTTGAGCTTTCTTCCATATTTCATAACAAGTTTTGTACGGGCGAAAGTATACCATCAGCTTCGGATCAATAGACTGCCATAAAAGAGAGACCAACTGATAATCTTCCCTTTTCCATTCATCACGAATTTTCTCATCAATCTCTGCTTCCTTCTTGGTGAGATGTTCATAAAGCCCTTGACCTAAAAACCAAACTTCAACCGCATTGTACCAATCCACAAAATTCTTGCCATTGAGTTTTTCCGATGTGATAATAGGACTTCCAGAGAAAGCAAAAGAGATGAGACCCTTCCCTGTATATTCAGTACCAGCACTAGATTCAGCAGCGGTCGAAACAGTGGCGTCAGGGGACGAATCAGAGGACATGATGAGAGGGGAAAAAGCCAAACTGACCAAAGTTCACTTTTGACCCTCCAAACAGAGGCAGAGGACGCCGGAAAAGCGATCGGAAGAAGCCGGAGGTCGACCGGACGCGTGGACCCCACGCTCTCTGAGAAGCAGCGGATGTTGGCGGCGCATGGAGGTACGAGCGGCAGCGTACGGAGATGGGTCTTCACGGAAAACGATCGCCGACCGTTCCTGAGATGTCCGGTCACCTTACTTTGGTGATCGGAGATAATCGCCGGAGATGGTCGCCGAAAAACGCTCGTCGGAGAACTGTTTCATGACCAGGTTCGTGACCAGATTGAACCTAGCTCTGTACCAAAAACCAAAAGCCTAATATTTCAGAATTCAGGTAACATATCAAAAGTCTGTTAGTCCAAATTTGTTAAAAGATTACAAAATTATGGGAGTTATTATAAAACAATATTATATTCAGAAGTTTCCCAAGCATTGATTTAAGGTGGTTGTAAAAAGTAAATTTAAAAAACATTATACATTAATGGGCATAAGAAATTAAAGGGGAATCATTAAGCATAGACAGGAGATGGAAACTAGTGAATACGAGAATCACCACCAACTTTATGCCTCAATGGAAACTAGAGAGAGAGAGAGAGAGAGAGAATTCGATAGATATTTTGTGCACTGCCTCATTCAAATTTTACATTTTGAGTTTCATCCTTTGAGCTATAGATAGTAATAACTCTTGATCGAGAGGGAGAGAGAGATATTTTGTGCACTGCCTCATTCAAATTTTACATTTTGAGAGAGGCATAAGAAATTAAAGGGGAATCATTACGCATAGACAGGAGATGGAAACTAGTGAATACGAGAATCACCACCAACTTTATGCCTCAATGGAAACTAGAGAGAGAGAGAGAGAGAGAGAGAGAGAGAGAATTCGATAGATATTTTGTGCCCTGCCTCATTCAAATTTTACATTTTGAGTTTCATCCTTTGAGCTATAGATAGTAATAATTCTTGATCGAGATCGAGATCGAGAGATAGATATATTTTGTGCACTGCCTCATTCAAATTTTACATTTTGAGTTTCATCCTTTGAGTATAGATAGTAATAACTCTTGATCGAGATCGAGATCGAGATCGAGAGATAGATATATTTTGTGCACTGCCTCATTCAAATTTTACATTTTGAGAGAGAGAGAGAGAATTCGATAGATATTTTGTGCACTGCCTCATTCAAATTTTACATTTTGAGTTTCATCCTTTGAGCTATAGATAGTAATAACTCTTGATCGAGATCGAGAGATAGATATATTTTGTGCACTGCCTCATTCAAATTTTACATTGAGAGAGAGAGAGAGAGAGGAGGCCTCATTCAAATTTTACATTTTGAGTTTAGAGAGAGAGAGAGGCCTCATTCAAAGAGAAAGAGAGAGAGAGAGAGAGAGGGAGGGAGGCCTCATTCAAAGAGAGAGAGAGAGAGAGAGAGGCCTCATTCAAATTTTACATTTTGAGTTTCATCCTTTGAGCTATAGATAGTAATAACTCTTGAACAATACATTTATGCAAAAGGGAGTGAGTCAGTGAGACTTCAATTTAAAAGAATACTATAACCTAAACCCTAGCCGTAACACAAAAAAATTCCAAAACTCAAACATTGCTTTAGGCAAACAAAATAAGGTTGAACTAGCCTAAAGATCTTTGATACCTTGATATAAGAATCAAATAGAAGGAAATCACTCAATTTTCTGTAATCTAATAGCTACCCTACTCCAATTGGAGTCCAAGACAATATTGGGAAAAACCCAAGTCCCACATTGACCAAAGATAATGCCTAATAAGTGCTTATAAGTAGTGGGTAATCCTCGTCCGATGAGCTAGCTTTTGGAATTGAGTTGAGCCCAAAATCTAATAGACAAGCACAAATTATAGAATGGGATACCGGATAAACCAAAGATAGTTTCTGAATTACTAGATTTCTTTAAGCCGCAGAGATCCTAACTCCTTTCCAAAAGGGGCACGTCAAGGCCATTACTGAATTTTTCAACCAATGCCTGAAAAATACAGAGAACTCAAGGATCTACATTAATTATAGAAACCTAAATTTGCCTATCATCTGACAAGAACAGAAAATGTTGACAAACAAATTCAAACTAAACCCCTCTTTCCCTCTATTAAAATCCAGCCCAAGACATCAACCACCAAAAGCAAACAAGAAATGGAATAATAGATCACCCTTGCTTAAGCCTATTTAACTTTAAATAAATAACGGGTCTTGCTAACCAGTGTCTTAAGAGCACTAGTTAAGGAATCAACAAAAAGTAAATTCTCATTGAGAAACTACATACATCACTTCTCAATATATTATATATACCACTTTCTAATAAAAACTTGCATTTTTAATTCTTTAACAAGTGTCATTAGAGCACTGGTTAGCATTTGCCATAAATAAATATGGATATGCACAAATAGAAACTTCACGAAAAAAATAAAAAATTTAATCTACAATCAGAAGTAATTAGTAAGGGACAAAGTGTTGTGCGGTAAAAAACCAACACGATAATAAACTCAATGTAGCAGAGATGAGAATGCTGCGTTGGATGAGTGGAAAAACTAGACGAGAAAGAATTAGGAATGATAGCATTAGAGAGAAAGAGTTGGGGTAGCACCTATTGTAGAAAAGATGGATGAATCTCGACTTAGGTGATTTGGGCATGTATAGAGGAGACATGTAGATTCCGTAGTAAGGAGAGTAGACCAGATGAAGGGCAATCCAATCCCTAGAGGCAGAGGAAGGCCAAGAAAAACTTTAGGTGAAACTTTTAAGAAAGATTTGGAGGTCAATGGTTTAGCTATAAACATGATTCATGATAGAACATTAGGATGTCGTTTGATCCATGTGGCCGACCCCACCTAATGGGATAAGGCATGGTTGTTGTTGTTGTTGTTGTTGAAGTAATTAGTAACATAAAAGTCCTACCCAAGATATCAACCACCAAAAGCAAACAAGAAATGGAACAAAGGATCCTCCTTGCTTAACCTTATTTACCGATAAATAAAGAGATAAATATGGATATAGACATATAGAAACTTCACCTAAAAAATATTTTAAACAAGATTGGAAGTAATTAGTAACATAAAAATGGAAGAAAATAGACATAAGAGAGTGAACAGTTATCTAACAAGCATTAAGCAGCTAGATTAAGGTGATAACAACCGAGCAGGCTCTCACTTGCTAAGTTCACCTGTCAACTTTCCCAGAAAAATCCTCACTATATGTCTCCAAAATGGACGAATCATCCCCAACTACACTTTCTTCCTGCAATTCAATTAAGGCCAGTTTCCACTCACAATGCACAATATTGACAAAAGAAGTTACTATAGTAATACGACAATCAATCTAACAACTAAAAACAAGAGGATAGAAGGCTTTGTGACCTCAGTCATAGAGTCTATATGATCCAAACTTCCAATGCAATCTTCATAATCTTCATTCAGTTGACTCTTTTTCTCCATGCATATTGCAAGCTGAACAGCAAAGCAGAAAATGGAATCACCTCTGAGTCTTATCACTAGGTACTCTATAACATATTAAGACCAAAACATTTAAGCTGGCTGAAATATTTCTATTTTTTCTCATAACTTAATACGGGCAGAACCAGGAATTTAATTCAGCCACAGCCCTGGAATAGGTCTAAAGATTAAAGAAGGGGAAGTACATATTAAAATTGCCTTTAAACTTCAAATCAAAATTATCGACAAATCTATTTCAATATACTAATTAATGATGAAATAAGAGACCTAGTCACTCCAAATTGAAAGAAACAGTGTGTTACGAATATTATAGAAAACAAAAACAAAAATCAATGTTTTAATGTTAAAAAAATCATATGAAATATATAAAACAAACAAGCACGCAAGGAGTAATTTCACCAGAGATCCTTTAAAGATAAAGATGAATTACCATCTGAAGTTTCTGGTTAATCAAACAAGTAGAAAGGTCAATTGATCCATTAGCTGGCATACGAGGTAATAGTTGCGACTCTTCCCAACACCACCTAACCTCTCGAACAAACTCTATCCATAGCACAGCAATAGCTACAAAAAGACCAAAATCAAGTGATACAAATGAAAATAAACAGTATAAATGAGATATCTCAGAAAATCAATTCCTCACAGGTGAGTGATTTGTTGCTACTCTCTTTATTAGGTTTAGATTCTATAACAAATAAAACCTAATCACTTTTGCCACATACCACGTATATTGCAGTTGCCATACCAAAGAGAATGTAAACAAAATTGAGCAAAAAGAGAGTAAAGAGGTGCGCCTTTTATGGATCGAGAAGCCTTAGGTCCACCATCAGCAAAGTCTGAGAATTGTACACCTGCAGAAATTAAATCACTGATGATAGCAAGATAATATATAATCTCTACATCAAATTTTAGCACGCAAACATCCCAACATGATTTGTTAGGAACCCCAGGGATACTTGAAAATCAAAATTATTCAGTGAGCAGGTATAAAGCAGACTCGAAGTTTTAGATATGATAAATAAAAAGCCAAATAAGGGGGAAAAACTTTAAAAGGAAGGAAATGGCCTCCAATTTATTATGATTTGCAAGTGAGACAAGGGTAAGTTTTCCTTTCAAACTTGAATATAGTATTTGTGATTGTTCTACCCACCATTAAATTACTTTCATAACTTTCATATCCTTTTACTTGAAAGAAAACACCAATCACCCAATGCATGATGTCTTTCTATGCAAATAGTCAAATATTCCATTAATTGATAGCGCTTCAAGCAATACTTTTTTCACTGTTGAAGAATATTTTGTGTTTGAAATTGGAGAATGTAAATAACAATACACTGGAGGCCATTTCTTCACTCTTTGGTGCCCCTATGAACTTGTACCTACCTTGCCCCATTGGCATATATATTGGCCATAGATTGGAAATAGATGCAGAATTTAATGATTTATAAACTGCCAACAGTGCAACCGGTGCCCTTGGAGTACCAGAGTATTCACCCAAAATGGAAGGCAAAATACAAAAGGCAGGAAAGCTAAGTACCCTCAATAAACAGTTCTTTCAGCACACGATCTCTAACTGTTGGTGGAGGTATAACCATTGAGGATTTCAAATTATCAGAACCAGGATTTTCAACTGCTACAAGCAAGAAGAGAAATTGTTGAACAATATACCAAAATAGAATAGAATTACTAACTATGAAACATAAAGCCTGCATGAATAAGTGAAATATACCATAAAGTGCACCAAAACAAATTCGAACCTGAAACAAAATCTTCCATAAATTGTGCCTCAAATGACATTTGCAATGCATCAACTAGAAGAAGTAACTGGGATGCAAATCCAATGTTATTCCCTTTGGAACCTTCAAGTCTATATGTATAAAAGTAATAGAAAATTAACTTAAATTATCTAAGAAGCATTAGAAACTGATCAAACTTCAATTATGAGTTTTAGTAGTAAATAGTAATTGTATCTAAAACAAATAACAATACATATATATATATATATGTGTGTGTGTGTGGCTAGTTAGCCACTACCAATTAAAAAAATAAAACTCTTGATGCTTTTGTTGTATCATGCAATTATGCAAGCACCCTTTTGGGAAATGCTTTAAAAAGGAAAGGATGGACTTGCATAGAAGTAGCACATACCTAACAATTAAAATGTGACGAACTCAGTTTGATACTGAAGAAAATGAAAATTCTGGGTAGTTGTATTTGTAAATTGGCCAGTGATAACATGAACCAAATACTGAACCTGGTTACTGTTTATTATATACTTTGGGCACTCAATGGGCAGCAGAGAATCATTACTAAGATAAGTAGCACCCCACCTATAGCAACTACTTATCACAGGAGTTTCAGTTTCCATATACATATACTGATAAAAAAAATCTTACAAATTGGGAGCAAAACTTGGGGAGATCAACCACTTCTCAGCTTCATGAGGTGAAGTGTTTTCCAGTTCAGCCATTTCCATAGAACTTTCAACCATCTTCTCTGACCATATTGTAATCAGTTCGAAACCTGTAAGCAGCCTATGTATAAATTAAATTGAAATAGCATTGGCATTATGAGAGCTACATGCAAAGAATGAAGCTTGGAGAGCTTGTATTAATTAAAAACCAAAATCTGAAAAACAAACTTCCCAAAGGGAGGAATAAAAGTAAATGAATATGGGGCAAGGGTCTTCCTGGGGGGTTAGATATGCAGAATGAACAAAGTATATATTATTATTGTCCACTATTTCTAAATATTGTTTAGCCCTTAGCAAATACATGCCGAGGGGTCAAGCTCAGAAGCCGCACTATGAAGTATGACATGGTATGAAAGATTAATTGAGAGTAAGCCCAAACAAGAGACTTGTAAAAAAACTAATTTGGTTTTAAGCCAAGGAGGTCAACCTCGAGGTTAAGTCCATTTCAGGGTTTGATGGAAAGATACAGAAGGAAACAAAAAAAAAAGACTTGTGCATTGTCTTAATTGATCTGGAATGAAGCTTATGACAAGGAGTCACAAGAAATCCCATGGAAGGCACTAGAGTTTGTATAGCAAGTATTAGAGCTATAGACGATATGAATGACGGGCAACAATTAGTGGGTGAACTCATTGAGGTAGAATAGAAGAGTTTCCTATAACAATAGGTTTGCACTAAAGGTCTGCTTTGACTCCATATTTTTTTTACCTGGGTATTGGACATACCAGCTCAACATATCCAAGATCCAGTACTTCAATGCATGTTTCTTGAGGTTGATGATATCCTAGTTGATGAGTTAAGATAGGAAGTAAATTCTAAAATTGAGTTGTGCAGAGAGACTTCGGAATCAAAGGGTTTTTGGATAAGTAAGAGTAAAAAGGAGTACGAGGAACTCAAGTTCAGTATGAAGTGAGTTAGAAGCGTTTAGGAAATGAAAATTGGGGATCGCATGATAAGGAAGTTGCACAGTTTAGGTATCTAGGATATTTCTAACAAACTGATTGGGAGATTGTTGAGGATGTCCCACATAGAATTCAGACTAGGTAGATAAAATGGAAAAATGCTTCATATGTAATTTGTGATCACAAAGTTCCTACCAAACTCAAAGGAAAGTTCTGCCGGACAATAATAAGACAACTAGACAAGTGACGCGCTATGGTGGTTAATGTTGGGAAATTAAGTGCCAATTAGAGCAAAAGAATAAGTGTAGAAAATATGAGAATGCTGAGGTGGACGACAGGAGATACACGAAAAAATAAGATTGCAAACAATGGTAATCAGGAGATAGTTAGAGTATCACCTATTGAGAAGAAGATAAATAGAGACTACAGTAAGAAAAATGGGTCAAGTGGAACCAATTAAAATAGGTAGAGGAAGACACATGAAAACATTAGGATAAACCCGTTAAAAAAGAACTTGCACTAATGCCAATGATGAAATCTCATAACAATCGCATCATATGTGCAAAAGCACATGTGAAGATGACTATTCTACTGGAAAGTGTTAAAATCACTTTATATGTCTAAAGTTCTTTGATCATGCATGCAAATGATACCGTATTTTCCATTATCTGTAAATTATGGCCCATCTCACCTGGGCTTTTACATGCCTGGATGAATATATATATATATATATAACAACAACCAAGCCTTATCCCACTAGATGGGGTCGGCTACATGGATCATACGACGTCATAATGTTCTATCATGAATCATGTTAATAGTTAAATCATTGGCCTCCAAAACTTTCTTAATAGTTTCTCTTATAGTTTTTCTTAGCCTACCTCTACCTCTAGCTATTGGATTGCCCTCCACCTGGTCCACTCTCCTTACTACAGAATCTAAAGGTCTCCTCCATACATGCCCAAACCACCTAAGTCGAGATTTAACCATCTTTTCTACAATAGGTGCTACCCCAACTCTCTCTCTCTAATGCTATCATTCCTAATCCTATCACGTCTAGTTTTTCCGTTCATCCAGCGCAACATTCTCATCTCTGCTGCATTGATTTTACTCTCGTGTTGATTTTTTACCGCCCAACACTCCGTCCCATACAACATCGCCGGTCTAATAGCTGTATAGTAAAATTTTCCCTTTAGCTTAAAAGGTACCTTTTTATCACACAAAAAACCCGAAGCCTTCCTCCATTTCGACCATCCTGAATGAATCCGATGGTTTACATCTCCCTCAATTTCTCCGTCATTTTGTATGATAGACCCAAGATAAATAATTAAAATAATGATGTGTCCCAGTGTTAAAGTTTGCTATATCTAATGAAAACATCCAAGCAAGAACCTAAATTAATCTATCTACAAGTTTCTGCATACTAGAACTTACCTTTAACAGGATCTTCTGCAGAATACCACTGACTCCAAGAACAATCATCATCCCACTGTGTCAAATTGGACGCTTCACCAGTAAGATCTTCACCAGATTTGGTATTTTCAGCATCAAAGCCTTTCATATAGTCATCATCATAGAGAAGTGTTCTGTATGTTAGCTTCATTGCAAGTTGGACTCTGAAATTATGAATGGACAGATCCAATGTGGAGTAGGCCTTCAGTGTCAAATGGAAATTAATTATTATTACACTTGAAAGCTTAAAGGACATTGAAGACAAAAGGCCAAAATTTTGCATAGAACTTCCGACTCTAAAATAAATTACCGGAAAATGGTGAATAGGTGATTATGTATGCAAAGAGTCCAAGTAAATTCTAAGGTAAAGGAAGCCAAAATATAGAATAGGAAAAAAGAATATATCACAAAAATTACTTTCTTAAAAAGCTCGCAACAAAATGCCAAATATTTCATGTAAATATTAATGTAAAATCAAACACCAATTAAAAAAAAAAAACTGTTGCATTACCATCTAGAAATGTTCACTCCCAATTGCTGAATAATTATTTATTTACTCATTCAAATATCCATTTATTCAAATATCCATTTATTTATTTAATCTCCAGATACCCCACCCCTGGGGGGGAGGTTTGACTAGATGGTAAAGCACTGATTCAGTGCACTAAGTTCATCTGCATCATTTTCAAAGAAGAGAGCAAATTATAAAAGAACAATGCAAGAAAGGAATATTAAATTTAAAATGTATGCATACCAACATCAGAAAAATTGGCCCAAATCTATTAAATTAAACAACTTAGTGCAGGAACTCACAAATTTAGAAACAAATAACTCATACAGCCCCTCCAAATGCATAAGTTTTACTGGAACCTGACTACCAATTCGATCTGCTTCAAACCTTCTAGTAAATACAGTACCCATGCTCTGAATTCCAATATATGCTTTCCGAGAAGGATCATGAACTGGAACGAATGCTGGCCATAAACTACAAGAAATCACTTGCCCATTTTAGTTACTTAAACTTCATTTAACCAGGTATTACAGCAATCTCTATATTTAAAAATCTGTAAACCATAACATTTTTATCCTATAACAGAGTAACTTCTCCACTGAAAATAAAATGCAGGGCATAAACCCAAATATTCAAGTGAACAACCAGCATCTAGTTATCAATTACAAGCAGACATAAAAATGAGATATATGTGTGCCAATGTGCACAAGTTATTTTAAATTTCCACAATTCACTAAATGTTGCATAACAAAGCACAACAGTTACCTTGAACAATTAGACAAAGCAATTGCAACAGAACTCAAGAGCTTGCTAGCCTCTGGGTCATCAAGAACCACACCGCTTGCACTTTGAGGAGCAATCACCTGGTGACATACAAGACAAAAAGTGTTTTTAATCCTTAGTGAAACCATTGAATTCCAATGAAAGGAAAGACACGAAAGACACGACATGAAACCATACCAAAAACTCCTTTACGCCAAAACATAACTGCATATCATGCAAATCAAAGTTCCATCCTGCAGGTTTGCCTGCATCAACTGGAAACCAAGATAGATTAAGCAACAATCCTGATCCCCAACCTAAATCTACTAAACACTCACAGCTGGAAAAAGAAAATCCCAATTACTATCAGGGTTGGTCTCAAAGTAGTACTCCATGCAGTAACTTTTCATAGCATACTTCAACTCCGATTTCACCTTGTACAGATGACCAGAATATTCCACGAGAACTGCACCTTTTTCCTATAACAAAAAACACAGAGGAACTTCATCCAGGTCCAAAAGAGTAAATATCATACAAGTTTTCATTTTTCACCATGGAAAAATGCAACATTGAAGAAACACACACACTCTTTCACACCAATACTGTATAATACTTCTTCAGTCAGAGACACTGTAGCAAGCAAACATGATTGAAGAAACCATATCACAAACAAACAAGCACACTTGAAGAGTAAGATTTGACACAAGTAGTAATACATATCTCAAATTCTGTGACTTTCAAATCAATGCTTACCAATAAATTATTTGGACCATCAGACATCCAAAGCCGACAAACTGCCTCTATTTCAGAAATAAACCTAAAAAAATTCAAATGAACTAAATTAAATTAATAGAATTTAAATTAATAGAATCTTCTTCTATGCAAATCAATAGCAGAGCAATGTGAACTAGTAATACACATTACACACCGTTCCCACGAAGAAGCAAGGGTGAAATCATCAAAATGTTCAAGCTGCATCAACATGGAACCCAAAAAATTATTAGCATATCTCAAAAAATCCATCGAAGTTGATAGCTGAAAAAGGCTCTAATTATTCCTAAGTGTAATTTTAGCAGAAACTAAGGGACCAAAATAGATTTTGATTTGATTTTTGTGCGTTGAATAAAACACACGTTTCCTTCTTCTTCTTCTTGCTCCGTGAGTTCGTCGTCGGTAGCAACGGTTTCGATCTTGGTGGTGCTGGACGACGCCATCGAAGATGTGAGAGGGATCACGGAATGCATATCATCGTTTGTGTGTGTGTGTGTTTTTTTTTAATGAAAATGGAAATATTTAGATTTTTAGCATACTGCACGTTAAATTTTTTTTTCTTTTGAGTTGTTATTAATTATTAATTATTAGTTACTAGCGGCAAGGCAACATTGGCCGCATTTCTGATCCTTTCATTACTCGTTTTTAACTTTATAGATTTTTTTAATGTGTTTTTATAGATTTTTTTAATGTAAACACACGCTGTATATTTGGCACGTAATATTTTAGGCTTAATTACCGTGTTGGTCTCCCTGATATCGAATTTGTGCGATTTTGTTCCCAAACTTTTTTTTGAGTACATTTGGTCTCCTACTTTATCAATATTGCAAATTTGATATTTTTTTCAAATGTCTAACAATTTTTTCAATGATCAACATAGAGAAACTACTCTTCTAAAAAAACAAAATCACTTGTCGAAGCGTATAAAACCTCTTGTTAAGCTTTTTGTGTACAGGATCATGTGGTGTAACCCAGGGCGGTGTACAAGGCAAGGCCGTTAAGGGCACTGCCTTAGGCCTCCTCTCTTTTTCTTTTTGTTTCCTATACATACTAATGATAATTGGTTTGGCAAGTGAGTAAATAACAAGGCCTAATTCTGCATACAGTGCATGTATTATTGAGATCGAAAATAAATTATAAGTAGTGCAATTCACATTTGATGAAAATAAATTGAATGAATTAACCATCTTATTTATCGAAAGTAAAATATTATAATTGTTTGATTATAAAACTTTGATAAATAAATTTGCAACTCAAAAAGTTAAAATTTAATATGAAAATCGATATAATATTAAATCTCATTTCATCTAAGGCCCAAAAGTCCTATACATTACCCTGGTCTAACAAAAAAAAGTCTGGAGGGACAAAACCAGCAAATAGTATAGAGAAATCACTGAATCATGTTGAATCAGAGATGCAAAGGAGGGAGAACATCAACCAAAGGTTCTGTGTGATTAGAAGAGTGGTTCATCTATGTTGATCATTGAAAAAATTGACAGACATTGGACAGAAGACCAAATTTGGAATATTGAGAAAATAAGGGGACCAAATGTGTTCAGAAAAAAGTTTAGGGACCAAAATCGCACATGATCAATAGTAGAGGGACCAAGACTGTAATTAAGCTAATATTTTATTTGTCACTTCTGTATATCGAGTATTTGTAATTGGTATTTTTTGCTACTTTATAATATGACTTCTTAATGTAAACAGACATTATATAATTATACCATTATGTTAATAACATTATGTTCTGAATAAATGTAAAAATGAATAAAAGACATATTGTGATATAAAAAAATAAGGTAAAATTTATTATTTAGTTACAATTATCATTTGACATTAACATCTTTAAATCAGGCTTAATTGAGAGATTAAATATGAATTGAATTTCAAAAGTTTTTTACATTTCCCTACATCACAATCAAAATAAATTTATATTGTTAATTTTTTTCGATTTTGTCTTATCCTTATCAATTTAAATTTCATATACTGCATTTTTAAATGTATTTTGAAAATATGATAAATCATCTTGAATGATAAGTTTGAACCATTAAAATAATTTTCATCTGCAATATGATATTGTTTTTAATTCTTATTTTTTAGTTAGTATTTTGCTTTGTTTAATTTATTAGTTTAATTTAAAATGTTATGTTATGCTCATACCATACTCTTACAATATTTTTTAGATTTTTTAATTTTCATTTTTAAATGCTTAAAAATTAAAAATGATTATTAGATAATTTAAAATAACCCCACTTATTTATACTATCTTTTTTATATAACAAAAGTGTTGGAACCAAAGTGGTTTTTGGATTAAATAATATGTGTTTTGATGTTAACAAAAGGAGTAAATTAACTTTGCAAAGTGTTAGTTGATGTCCAACAAGTTTCTATTGTTATGCAGGAACACTTAAAATTATAAGACATGGAAACTTATAATAAGTTTTCATATGTATCTGCTTGGACTCATAAAGAGAAATGCACGTCCACTCGTGTAGCCGGGCTACTCAATAGTTTGGTAAAGTCATTTATTTATTTAATTGAGTAGACTGATTCCTTTAAGTAGAAAAGGCACTAAATGTTTACTAGATGGATTTTAATTTTAAAATCAATTAGACTAGTTTTAACTTGCCACGTCAGTAGACGGGAATACTTGGTAGAATTAGATAAACGGAAAAATAAAAATCAAGTAGACAAGCTCTAAGTGTCACGTCACCAGACGGAGATTATGATAACTCACTGAGGAATAGCAAGTCCAAAGACTTGATATACGAGCTCTGTATGCCACGTCATCAGACGAACTTATGAACAAACCTAGTCTCACAAATAATTGAGTAGACGGAATGTTTGAGTATATGAGCTCTATTTCATGTGTAAATAAATGCAATACAGTTCTCTCATATTTATTTCAAATGATTGAATATAATTTATTTCAATAGAATAATTTTTCTTCACTTTTGTTTCTTCTGCTTTAATGTTTTACCTTGTTGTAAAAGAAACATAGTACCATCAAAGAAATACAGAAAGCAAATTAGTACATTGAAAATTGAAACACGATCTGTACGATGACAACTTTATGGCTGAAAAAGTTGGATTGTACACAAAGGAGGAACAACAGTTTTCAAGCTGCAATGCTCAGAGCAGTGAGTCTCCATTTCGTGCTACCTTGATAACCAAGAGTACATTTCAGTAATGCCAAGATCAAACCTTCAGTCACAATGGACATTATTTCATCTCTAAACGGAAAATTCAAAATGACCGTTGAAGCTTTTCAAGAGAAGGAAAAGGTCACTATAAATAGAAGACCTCAAGGACTGAAGAGCAACTTTTTGCAAGCCCAACATCTGTCAATACAATTCTTGAGAAAACAAGCTCTTATTCTTTAATTCTTTCATAAGCAAAAAGTTTGTATCTTTAGTTTGAATATTATGAAAATATTCAATAGATCTTAAATTTTCATATCCTCACACATAGTGAGTTAAGAAGATCATAAGTTAAATCTTTGTTAGAGTTAAAGCCTAGAGAGGCTTGGTAAGAAAGGAATACTTGTAAGCTTAGAGAGTTGTTGAATACTTGGTTGTAATTTATTTGCAGAAATAGTGGATAAAACCTTCAAGTCGAAGGGAATGGAGGTAGCTCTTGGTTGGAAGAGAGTGAACCAGGATAAAATCCTTTGTGTGAATCGTCTATCTCTAAACTCTTTCAGTTTTATTCGTTCTTACTGACTGAGGGGTTTTGATATTGCTTTTGTTAAATCTTTTAAAAGATATATTTGTGTGCTTGCTTCTGTTTTAATCTTATTGTGTGCAAAAATAGTTTTAAAGGTTGTTTTTTGAAAATTATTAACAAACACAATTCAACCCCCCTTCTTGTGTTTGTCTGTGTCAACTTCAGTTGGTATCAGAGCTCAGCCTCGGAAGGGTTGAGCATCTAACAAGTGTCGAGGGAGTACGATCCAACAACCATGGATGCAGAAGGACAAGCTATCAACAAACCTCCTCTCTTTGATGGAACAGATTATGACAACTGGAAGAAGAGAATGATGGCCTTCTTGGATGCACATAATGTAGATATTTGGGAGCTTATCGAAACCGGCTACACAGAGCCAAGAGATGAAGCTGGAGCTGCTATTCCTAGAGCCCAATGGACTCAAGTACAGAAAAACCAACATCAGTTGAATATGAAAGCTAAGCATTATCTCATGTGTGCTATTACCATATCTAAACATGATAAAGTTCACAGATGCAATTCTGCTAAAGAAATCTGGGATACTCTTGCCATAGCTCATGAGGGTTCATACAAGTGAAGGAATAAAAAATAAGCATGCTGGTTCACCAGTATGAACTGTTTAAGATGGCTGATCATGAATCAATAGATCAAATGTTTGGAAGATTTCAGACTATCACCAACAGTCTAAGATCTCTGGGAAAAACATATGAAAATAGAGATCATGTCAAAAAAATTCTGAGGAGCTTATCCAAGCAATGGAGACCCAAAGTTACTGCTATTCAGGAAGCCAAAACCTGAATACACTCTCTCTGGAAGAGCTTCTTGGATCTCTCAAGGTTCATGAACTTGAACTTAATGATGAAGATAATTCCAGAAAAGGAAAATCTATTGCCCTAAAGGCGAAGAAAGCAAGCTCATTAAAGGTTCTCAAAGCTGCTGAGTCATCAGATGAGCCTGGATCCTCTGACAATGATAAAGGATCAGACGAGGATGTATTGTCTTTCATCTCCAGGAAGATTTAACATATGTGGAGAAAGAAAGGTGGTCTCAGAAGGAAGCAATTCAACAAAAATTTTTCCAAGGAGAATTCAGACTCCAAGGAAAAAGGTCCACCCTTGTACTTTGAATGCAAGAAACCTGGTCATTTCAAAGCTGACTGCCCTAAGCTAAATGATAAAAAGAAATTCTTCAAAAAGAAGAAAGGCTTAATGGCTACATGGGAGGATCTTGATCTGTCTTCATCAGATGAAGAAGATAATGCGGAGGAAGCGGCAAATATCTGTCTCATGGCAGATACTGCATCAGAAAGTGAATACACTAATGATGAGGTAATGGACTCTGACTCGTCCACTCTTCAAAATGCTTTTGATGAATTGTTGCATGAGTCGTCCATACTGTCACGAGAGTATAGGAGTCTTAAAAGGAAATTTTCTAAACTGTCTAGAGAATATGATAGGGTCTGCACTGAGAAACAAAACCTTAAAGATGAAAATGACATACTTAAATCAGTGAATGTTAGTCTAGCTGACAAAATTGAGTGTGATCCTGATGCTTCTTGTGAAGTTGCAAAACTGAAGAAAGAAATAACATATCTGACAGACTCTCTGTTAAAGCTTGTAGATGGCTCAGACAAGCTCAGTCTCATTTTAAGGTACTCCAGATCACCACATGACAAATCTGACATCGGTTATGACAAAGAGAAGCAAGAAGTATCTCAACAAAAGTCAACACCACATACTCAGCACGGAGCTTCAAAAGCTCAAGCTAAAAACGCTAAACCAAAGTCTGGCCCGTCCAACACCTTTTGCAAAGTGTGTGGAAAGAACAAGCATACTTCATCTAGATGTATAGATAATAAACATGCTAAGCATACTCGTCCAGTGACAACTAACAAGAAAGGACCTAATTTAGTTTGGGTACCTAAAGATAAGATAATACCTATTGCAGATTTGCTTAACAACAGGAAGAAAATAGACGTCTTGGTACTTGGACAGTGGCTACTCACGTCACATGACGGGAGAAAGGTGTATGTTCCAAAGTCTTAAGCCCAAAGATGGTGGCTGGGTTACTTTTGGAGGAAATCGGAAAGGGAAGATCATTGGTATAGGTAAAATTGATAAACACTCTTTTTCCTCCATTGATAATGTTCTTTTAGTAAGTGGTTTAAAACATAATTTGCTGAGCATAAGACAATTATGTGACAGTGGATATGTTGTTTCTTTTGATAAGAACTTGTGTACTGTCCAGAAAGATGATGGATCACTTTTATTCACTGCTAAGAGGCAAAACAATCTTTATAAGATTGACATGGAGGACCTCTCAAATCAAAGTGTCTTTATCTAGTGTCCATTGAAGATGAGTGATGGATTTGGCACAAAAGGCTAGGTCAAGCAAGCTTGAAATTAATTTCAAAGCTAATCAAGCATAACCTCGTGAGATGGCTACCAAACCTTAAGTTTAAATCCGATGCTTTCTGTGATGCTTGTCAAAAGGGAAAACAGGTCAAAGGTTCTTTTGAATCTAAGAATATTGTTAGTACCAATAAACCACTAGAGTTGCCACACCTTGATCTTTTTGGTCCAACAAGAGCTGCTTCTGTCAGTGGTAAGAAATATGGTATTGTCATAATAAACGACTGCACTAGATGGAGATAGGTTATGTTCCTAACTCACAAAGTTGAGTTCTTCAAGGTCTTTTCTGTATTCTGCAAACGTGTACAGAATGAAAAAGGCATGTGTATCACTTCGATCAGAAGTGACCATGGGGGAGAGTTTGAAAATGAGCTATTTCATAAGTTCTATGAAGAAAGTGGTATTCTTCACAACTTCTCAATACCTAGAACACCACGGCAAAACGGTGTGATAGAGAGAGAACGGATCCCTTCAAGAGATGCCTAGGACTATGCTCAATGACAACTCTGTCCCTAGACACTTCTGGGCTGAAGCTGTTAATACTGCTTGCTACATTCAAAACAGAATATACATTAGACCTATCCTGAACAAGACTCCTTATGAACTGTGGAAAGGACGAAAACCCAACATATCTTATTTTCACCCTTTTGGTTGTAAATGCTATATTCTTAACACTAAAGATCAACTTGGTAAATTTGATGCAAAAGTAGATAATGGAATCCTGTTAGGATATTCTGAAACTTCAAAAGGCTTTAGAGTTTAAAATTCTAGAAATCTAGTTGTAGAAGAAGTATTCATGTCAAGTTTGATGACAAACAGCCTGATAAGAAATTATCAGAGCTAGATGAAGCTTTTGCAGATCTCGATCTAAGAATCTCAGGAGATACACCAGAGATAAAGACTGATGATAAAGCAGACGACCCCACTCAACAACCAGAAACCTCAACTTCTCAACATGATACAGTTCAAAAATCTTGGTACTTCAGGAACTATCATCCACAAGATCAAATCATTGGAAACCCCAATGATAGGCTGTAACAGCATGATTTTAATTATGTTATTCAACCGGTTAAAATATAATTAAATTATATTTTAAATTTGAGAGTTAGAAAGTGTTTTTGATTAAAATAAAATCATATTCATAGTCTACTTTATGGTAGAGGGTTACGGTAAAATTTTCGGTTGAAAATTCAGACAAAATTCGGTCTGCGTTTTCACTGCCGGTACAAGTTTACTGTACAGAAAACCTAATTTTGACCCGTGAACGAGATAGTTAGTGTTTTTATTATGTTTCCTTAAACTTTGGTTATTTTAAAAATTTTCGTTCAAAAATAAAATAAAATATTTTATTCGGGCGAAAACGTCGGAATAATTACGATCAGAAATGCAACCGTGTACGAAATGGAGCAGAATAGGAGACATAAAAGGCTTGAGGTGAGATGAGGGAGTGAGGTGACTCACTAGAGGTATGGCCTAAGCTACCTCTTAAAAAGTGGTCTTGATGGACTTTTTGAAATATATCATATTATATTCTAAAAACCTATTTTTCTCTTTCCTCTTAACCAACAAGGCACAAGGTCAAAACTTGCTCTCCAAGCTCATTCCTCTCTCCTCAATTCCGTGCCACTCTCTCCCCTCTCTCTCCTCTCTATATATACCCCTTTCATTTTCACTTCATCGTCTTCCTCCTTCAACCTCCATTAAACCTTCAACGTCTTCTTTCTTCTAAAAGTTCAAGCTCTTAAAGCTTTTGTTTTTATTCATCTTTTCTACTTAAGTTCTTCATTAAATTTCTTCCTTATACTAAGGGTAATGCTCTCATATGAATCTTTTTGCAAGTTTCATCTTTTATTTCTTAGTTTACTTTATGTGTTCTTTATATGCTTTAAACTTCTAAAATCTCTCTAAAATGGTAGAAAACTCCTTTTGAGTTGAAACCACTTTCTATAGTCTTGTATTAACTTATATTTTCATATACTAAGAGGTTGTGTAAAACAAAAATCTCTATCCATCCCTTCCAATGAAGGCTGAATGCTTGCATTTATGACCTAGGAAGTTCTTATTTCAACTTTTGGAATATGATCATGTGTTTGAGTTTCTAACTATCCCTTGATCTTGAATCTGTAGATCTTGGAAGTTTTGATAGCTTGTTCCTATGATGGCCGAAAAATATGAATAAGTAGACCTATGATACTATGTTTCAACTTTCCAAGTATTGATCATGGATTTAGAATTGTTAATACCCTGTGATTCTAAACCTAAGAGTTATTGTTAAACAAAGAATATTTTCCTCATCATCCTATGATGGCCGAAACTTAGTGTTTAGGTTCTAGGATATTTGAGTTTTTATTTTTCCAAAATGATCATGGACTTGAGCTCCATAAGATATTTGGATGCTAAGTCTAAGAGATTGGAAAGTTTAAGGATTTCTAACTTGTTTATTCTATGTTATTAAAGTTAGGATGTATTACTTTCATTTTTCCAAAATGATCATGGACTTAAGCTCCATAACATATTTGGATGCTAAGTCTAAGAGATTGGAATGTTTAAGTTTCCATTGTTTTCCAAAATGATCATGGACTTGAGCTCCATAAGATATTTTGATGCTAGGTCTAAGAGATTGGAAAGTTTAAGGATTTCTAACTTGTTTATTCTATGTTATTAAAGCTAGGATGTATTACTTTCATTTTTCCAAGATGATCATGGACTTGAGATCCATAAGATGTTTGGATGCTAAGTCTAAGAGATTGGAATGTTTAAGTTTCCATTGTTTTCCAAAATGATCATGGACTTGAGCTCCATAAGATATTTGGATGCTAAGTCTAAAAGATTGGAAAGTTTAAAGATTTCTAACCTATAAATCCTATGAAGGCCGAACCTAGAAGGTTATGGACCTAGGATACTTTGTTCTTATTTTTCCAAAATGATCATGGTTTTGAGCTCCTTAATACATATGGATGCTAAACCTAAGAGATTGGAAAGTTTAGTGAATGCTAGCCTATTTTACTAGCCTTGGCCGAATACCCTAAGTTGATAACTTAGTGGGATTTTAATTCAACTTTGTAAAGTGATCATTGTTTATTAACTCCTAACACTTAAGGATCATAAATCCATGTTGTATAATTTTCGGGAATCTCTAACCCTAAGAACTAGCCTTGGCCGAACCTATACCTTGTGGTTTGGTGTTCTTGTTTGATTTTAACTTGTGATTTTGTGTTCATAACCTTAGACTTCCATCGCTGAGGAAACGAGGACGTTCGTGGTATACCTCTTCGAGCATCTAATCTCCTTACCTTCACATAAGGTGGAGTTAGTACTTTGTGGTGTGACAACGAGGAGCTTCGAGTTCGGGAGTCCGGTGATAACCCAGGTGGGGGAAATAACCAACCTATCGTCGGAATGGATAAATAGTAGATTATATAATAATTGTGTAGGGCGACCTAAACCCTACTAGTAGTCGAGTAATCGGCAAGACCAAAATCACATTGGAAACCTTTTTTGAAAAACCAATGGTGATTCGGGGATTGTAGGTTTATCGATATTAGGTTGATTTTATATTGTTGATCATTGATTTGATTTTATTAACTTTATTGAATTGATTTTTTGCTATGTGGTTGATATGGGAATATTTTGATTGATATTGTGTTATGCATGATATGCCTGGTTTTTATTATGCTTAGTGAATTTTATGCAAAAATATATATGTTGTCTAAGAGATGATTGTTTTGGGCGTGAGGATAATGATGATTTAGAAGTGCCTAACCTAGATGATATATGTTAAAGAGGTGTTATGGCATAGAATATTTGTCAAGTTCTAATGGAAGGTTAAGGCACTAGGATGTTGCTAAAACGGGTTGGTGAGATTCAAGTATAGGTGTTGTTGTCCACAACCGTGTATTGGTAATATAATACACAAGGACAAAAGTGTACTGGTAATATAATACACAAAGACGAAAGTGTATTGTTAATATAATACACAAGGACATCTGTGTATTGGTAATATAATACACGTAAAACCACTCCTGTGTAATGGTAATATAATACACCGTGTATTGGTAATATAATACATGTAAAACACTTTTGTGTATTGATAATATAATACACGTAAAATCAAGAGTTCTCGCGAGACCACTTCCACCTTAGGAAATAGGTGTGCAACTATGGTGTCTTTGAGTAGCATGAGATTGGGGGTAGAGGATGATATATTAACTTGAGGGTGATCTGTTAGTTATGTGCGTTGTTTGTCTGTGACAATTACTGTATGATTTACTATGACTCTTTTCCGTTTTTTGATGATAGAACTGTTTCTTATCCCCTATGTTTCTGTATTCTTGTGGGTTACTTTACTTACATTAAAAGAACCGATGGAGGATTATGTTCTTTGAGGAGCTGGACGGAGACTCTGTATGAAACGGAGGTTCTTTGAGGAGTTGGATGAAACTCCTTACGAACCAGACGCTGGAGGTCGAGCTGTGATCCATGGCGAGTAGAGTATAGATAGTATGGCCAGTGTGTCTAAGAAGGAGTGTTTTTATATGTTTCCGCTAAATATGGCTTTTATTTTAAGTTTATGCCTATGAGGGATCCTACTGAGAGGATTCCCTCAACAGTGTTTTGGTAATAAATAAACAGGTGTGTATTTATATATTACAACCTTGGTGTGTTTAATTTGCAGAAGTTATATGATTGTTTAAATAAAGTTTTAATTTTTACGTTCTTTTCACGCTAAACGCACGATTAAGGAATTAATTAATAAGGTTTTAAGCTAATAAAACACCTGGGCACAACGGGGTGTCTCGAGGGCTAAGAACCGAGATAAACCTTCAAAGAGCAAGAAGACTACGCACTAGTCTCTCGAGTTGGAACCAAAGACAGTAGACGAGGATCTGCTGGACGATGGCTGGATTATGGCTATGTAAGAAGAACTAAATCAGTTTGAAAGAAGTGAAGTTTGGACTCCGATTCCCCTGCCTAAAGATAAATCAGTGATTAGAACAAAGTGGGTTTACAGAAACAAACTTGATTAAAATGGTAAGGTGGTGAGAAACAAGGCAAGACTTGTTGCTCAAGGTTTCTCTCAAGAAGAAGGTATAGATTACACTAAAACTTTTGCACCTCTTGATAGATTAGAAGCAATTAGAATTCTACTTTCATTTGCTGCACATCATAGTATTATGCTTTTTCAAATGGATGTTAAAAGTGCTTTTCTAAATGGTTTTATTAATGAAGAAGTTTATGTTATGCAACCTCCGAGTTTTGAGAGTGAAACACATCCTGAACATGTATATAAGCTTAAGAAAGCTTTGTACAGCCTTAAACAAGCTCCCAGAGCTTGGTATGATAGACTAAATTCCATTCTTATGGAAAATGGAATCGATAGAGGAAAGGTTGACACAACCTTATTTAGGAAGTCCATTAAGTCTAATTTTATAATTGTACAAATATATGGTGATGATATTATATTTGGTGTTAGTAATGAGTCTCTATGAAAAGATTTATCTAAGTTAATGCAGAAAGAGTTTGAAATGAGCATGCTGGGAGAACTCAAATTCTTTCTTGGACTTCAAGTAAAACAAACTATGGACGAGGTGCTCATCCACCAAACCAAGTATACAAAGGAACTTGTGAAGAAGTTCAACATGGATGATTGCAAACCAATGAATACCCCTATGCACCCCACGTCCATACTGAACAAAGATGATAAAGAGAAAAAGGTAGACCAAAAGGTATATAGAGGTATGATAGGATCTCTTTTATATATTAACGCGTCCAGACCTGACATTAGGTTCAGTGTATGTTTGTGTGCTCGTTTTCAATCTGATCCTAGACAATCTCACTTGTCTGCAGTTAAGAGAATATTTAGATATTTGAAAGGTACTACTAATCTGGGTTTGTGTTTTAAGAAATATAAAGATTACAGATTAGTTGGATTCTGTGATGCTAACTATGCTGGAGATAGAATTCAAAGAAAAAGTACCAGTGGAGGATGTCACTTCATTGGAGCTAATATTGTCTCATGGTCAAGCAAAAGACAAAGTACCATTGCTTTATCAACTGCTGAAGCTGAGTATATTTCAGCTGCTAATTGCTTCTCACAACTTCTTTGGATCAAACATCAATTGGAGGACTACAATGTGTTTGTAAGTAGTATTCCACTCATGTGTGACAATACTGCTGCAATTAATTTATCTAAGAATCCAATACTGCATTCTAGAGCTAAGCATATAGAAATGAAACATCATTTCATTAGGGATTATGTGCAAAAAGGTGTGTTTGATATACAATTCATAGATACTGACCATCAATGGGCATATATCTTTACTAAACTTCTTGTAGAGGACATATTCATTTTTATTATGAAGCATCTGAATATGTTATGTGTAGATTGATATAAGCGCTCAGACCTGAGAATGTTGCTCTGATAAATATACGTCTATAGATTTATTTTTTGTCCAATGCATGTTGAAAAATTTGCGTCTATTGTATATTCAACTGCACGTCTACTGCATAACGCGTCTACCACTTTTGCTTGCCGCGTCCATTGCATGTTAATATGCGCGTCCATACTTGCTTATGCTTGAACCGGTCTATGCATATATTGGTTCAATGCATTTATTTTGTCTTATAGACATATTTGTCTAGTATATTCTCTCTGCTGAGTCAGTAACTTCCATCAATCTCATCAAGACCTTTTTAGAGTTCCAAAATACCAACGCCGTTTTATTCTTAATGACATGTCTTGTCAAATTATTTTAATTTATTTCCAAAAAGAAAAACCTTTAAAATTCAAAACCTTTTTAAGTAAGTTTCTTTTCCTCTGAAAAACCTTTCGCTGCCCATCTTCCCTAACAACCATCTCTCTCAAACTCTCGAGCTCTCTGTTTTCCCTGTCTCTGAACCCTAACCTTCAAACCTCAAAAATGATTTTTTCTTCAACCTTCAACGTGGATAAACTCAACTTGGCAATTGAGCATCATTTCAACTTTGGAGTATTGGAAGACTATAACTTGAATATTAGCAAGTATATTAATGCTGCTAGCTGGGGAGGATTCTTCACAGAGAAAGTCTCTGTTTTTACAAACCTAATTAGGGACTTCTGGAGGAATGTTTGAATTTCTGATACAGACTTCGCCTCTATGGTGTTGAGAAAGAAGATTGTAGTCTCTCAGAACACCATTGCTGATGCTATTTTCTGTGCCCCGAAAGAGTTGGTTCTCACTGAGACTTGGGAAGATGATCTGGGTGGTTCTGAGACTATTGAAGTCTATTTAATGAAAGAAGACACTGTCAGAAATCACTCTTGGAAGGCTGTTGAAATGAAGGATATTGTTCGCATCCTTCATCAACTACTAAATAAAGTGGTTCTTCGGAAGGTTTGGTCCAAGGACAACCTCTCTTCTCTACACAAGTTCTGCCTCTGCCACCTCATGAATAAACAAAGATCAATCTTCCAAGAATTATGTCTGGAAGATTTAGGGATGCTGTAATGAACAAGAATAGACTATCAACATTTCCCTACTGTCACCTTCTTTCAAAAATCTTCAAGGCACAAGGAATCCATGAATACATTGCTGCAAGGACTCCTGAGGAACAAGCCATAATTCTTATTGAAAAACCAATGCCAGCTACTGACTTTGGAAAAACGAACATAGCAAACATGAACCTCAGTACATATGTTATTGCTGCTATTGCTAACACTGAGGAATTGATGAAGATTAAAGAAGAAATGGTTGAACAAAACATGGCTGAGATTGTGGAGCCAAAGAAGAATATCAAGAAAAAGACCATTGCTGCCAGGAAGCCTATGTCTAAAAGGCCTACTGGAATTGTCATCAAGGAACCTACTGCTGCCACCCCTCAACCTGCCATTTCCCAAAAGAGGATAAGAAATCTGGTTTTGTCACAAGATGATGATGAGGATAGAATTCTCATTAGCTCTGTTTTGAAGAAACAAAAGACTGTTGTTGCTGCTGCCCCCTCTGCCATTCCAACCGGAAGGAGGCAACCACAAAGGAAAGCCAAAGCTGTCTTTGAGGCTGAGGTAACTCTATGTGCTAATGACCCTGTTAAGTTAGAAGTAGATACCCTAGTTTCTAGCTTTGAGCATAGGATAGATGTTTCTGGTACATCTGTTACTGATGATATGACTGATGTATACATTCCCCACCCCTCTCACCACAAGCAAACCTTCCAGACCAACCACAAATAACCCTACCTCCTAAATCAACTTTCCAACCTATTATCCCTGCTGATGACCCTTGGTTCAACCAGCCTGATGATGGAGTTTGTCCTGGTGCCCCCTTTCCAAAAATCAAGAAAATCAACTTTCCCTATATTGATCCATCAGTATTATATGAGGGAAAAGCTGAGAATTGGGCAAAAGTCAAGAGGGACTAGAAGATTCTTTTCCACATCCACCAAACTGAACCTGAACCTATTCTAACCAAATGGTACCCTTTACCAGAATATGAGTATGAACCTGAAAACATCTACTCATATTGGGTTAACCCTGAACCACACACACACCTGCTGGACCATTTCCATCTGAACTATTCAATTCATTTGGATCTCTTCTAACGCATCTACCACAAAAGAAATTCCCACCTAGAAAGATTTACCCCAACCTCATTAAACTTCCACCCTTCAAACCCTTCACTGAAGGAGGTCAGAGGCATATCATTTCAAATCGCATCTTGACCACGCCAAGAAGGATCTATCCGATGTCACATGCAAAAGATCCAGATCATTCAGGCATGTCCCCTTCATCATGGCCAGAAACACTCGGTCAGGAAACATTTAAGCACCCCCTATATGTATGGCGGAGCTGCAGATTTTGTTGATACATTGATGTATGAGATCTTGAAGTGGGAGTTTAGCCATTTTAAAATTGATAGAGCTGCAAACATTGTCCCTCCAACTTGGCTAAGACATTCATCGGCAACCAATATTGGGATCAAGCAATACGAAATGCACCAAGACTGCCAATGCTTGATTTCAACAAAGGCGAAGACAAGAAGAGAAGAAATTTCAAAGGCAAGATGCCAGCAGACGAGTCAATTATCTTTGGATCTCAATTGAGAACCCTTTGACTATACCACTTATGGAACATTGGCAATATATTTCCATTGAAAAAATCTCTTAAAAGGTACATGCAAGTGACTTACGGAAATCAAATGTTATTCACTTTGCACAAGAAAAGCCTCCTCAATCCTCTGGACTGTCTCAAGAAGAAAAGAAAGTCATTCCAATTGTCGAGGAAAATGTGGTATTTCATTTGCAAGTTTATCATCATCAATGATATTTTTGGACTACACTCATTAATCGTCATCTGGAAAATGGAGTTGAAATTGAGTGGTTTGAGGACCCAGTACTAGAACCTGCTACTTCACCACCTCCATCAAAACACACAGAAGAAGAAATCACTATTGAGGAACCTGTTGTAGAGCATGAAGCAGGCAAGTTGATAAATGAACATGAAGAAGTTGTTGAGTCTGCTCCCAGACCAAGCACTTCAGATAAGCACTCTTCTCAACCTCTGGCTCTCACAATAATTCACCTACAAGATCAACCTGAACATTCAAGAGCATTGGACACCCAACCTATTCATGCTTAAGATAGTGGCCACATTACAACCAAGTGAAAGACCTCTTGATTCTAAATTGTTTTCATTAATAAAGTAGAAATTTGGTTGATAGTCAAGCCTATGGTAGGATTCATTCCTTGAGGAAAATTGAGCGAAATGTCTTATCCCCTAAACACTTGAGTGAGGGAGAAAAGAGAGCCAAGCAAATAAACAAGCTTGGGGTGAGCTTCAAGTGAGAAAGAGTGCCCAAATCAGTGAGAACATGAGTCTAAGGAACCTAAGCCTCTAATTGGACTTGAATTGATTGTCTCTTGCTGAATTGTTTGAATTGCCTATTACTTGGATCATTTGCTCGGGTTCTTAGTTCACTATCAATGTTCTGTTTATTCTTCTGGCCTTAGTGATTGCTTGAGGACAAGCAATTGAATAAGTTTGGGGTGATTTGATAGTGTGATTTTACATGATATTTTCTGTACACTTTTGCATGCATTTTGCATATAGATTAGGCATTCTTTATTTGGTTTTTATTAGATTTTCCCTTGGAACGGGTGAAGCGGTGTCTTGGTGTTATTTTGCAGGAATTTAATGTAAAAATGAACAAAATCGGCCATGATGGAGCTTGGATGAAATAGAGCTTGAAAAGTGAAGAATATGTCCAAACAGAGCCCACCACGGCCTGGCCGTGATGACCATCACGGCCGTGATCAAGCAGAGCAGAAGGCAAAAGTCAGAGGTTGTCACGGCCTGCCCGTAATAGACATCACGACCGTGGCCAACCAGAAAATTAGGGTTTCGCGTCGCGAAACCTAGCTCGCCTCGCGAGAGCTCAAAAGTGGAAAATGCGCCTACTCCAGAAAGCGTCACGGCCTGCCCGTGATGGCCATCACGGCCGTGACGCGCAATAGACCTATAAATAAGAGCGCAGCAGACAGAACAGAGGCAGTTTTGGGGTCCATTTGAAGGCATTTGGAGGCTGCAGCTGGGCTAGGGTTTCTACCCTAGAAGGGAGCCAAGAGGGGTTGCTTTGAAGAAGAAGGAAAGCTCACATGGAGCCTCTTCTCTCCTCTTCTCCTATTTCTCTGGTTTGGTTTTCTTTGTTTATGAATAGCTAATCCCTTTTAGTTGGGATTAGATGTAATCAAACTTATTATTATGTATTTGTCTTGACTGATTAATCTATGTTTATGCTTCATATTAGTGATTAACTTTCTGTGCTTAATGCTTGTTGTGGCTAGCACCCCCATGACTTGATTTGTGTTTTGGTATGCAATGGGGACGTTCGTATCATAACCGGAACTGAATTTAATCACCTAGTAAGCCTTGTATCTAGGAATGGAACTAGGTTTATTAGTAATCGCGTAATCCCTAATCTTAATGCAAATTCATTAATCTAGGCCACCTAAGGAATTAGGGTCCATTAGTGGATTTAGGCTCTTGCCATCCGAGGAATCGAGGTTTGAGTAATTTAGTGGATTGATTTTAATATCTGAAGCATGAATGGGAGGTATCTAGTCCTGATAGTGCATGAGATAGAGGTTTGGTGAAGTCTAGTCCCAACATATTCTTTCTGCACTCCAAGTGTTTGTCAAAAATCCCCAAAAAGACAAAAAGATTTTATTTCTTTTCTTTTGTTTGTTCTGATTTCTCTGTTTAGTCTAGATAGTTGCTGAGTTTGTGAATTGGTACTTGACATCCAATCCCCGTGGATACGATAAACCGGTCTTACCACCGTATTACTTGCACGACTGGGTATACTTGCCCAGATTTCGTCTAACAAGTTTTTGGCGCCGTTGCCGGGGATTGGTTTTGCCAATATCATTAGTAACAAAGGAGGCAACTAATTTAGACATTTTTATTTCTTTTATTTTCTGTATATATTTGATCTTTTTGTTTTGAGCTTTGGTTGTTCCAGGTGGACAAAAGTCATGGAAAATTTTTATTATCCACCTGATGAGGAAGCCTCACGTCACGTTTTGGAAGACAACTGGTGTTTGGGAGACGTCATGGATTTGATGGATCATGTTACTCCCGCACAAGTTGATTATAGGACGAGAAGGCTTATATATGACTTCTCCGAGGAGGATTGGGAAACCTTTTGTTCATATTTGCCACCTCCACCACCATGTATGATTCCCATAGAGCCACATGAAATAGAATTTGAGAAAAATCTGGTTGTGGGAATGGATCAAATTGAAGATGAAGTGGTGGTGGTAAGCGAATCACAACAAGAGGAATTACCTTCCACAAATCCTTGGGAAACAACAAGTGAGGAGGCAGGGCATTTGGAAAGCACTCCCTCCACCATGCATGTTGAGCAATCTGAATTTTCTGCATTAAATAAATATGTTGGCTTCCATGCATGTGTGGATAATGGTAAGTTAGCCCCTTCCACTTGGATGTCACACTTCCTCTTGAAAATTCCACTTGACCCGAGAGGAAGTGAATTTATAATTGCAAAGGTCAATGGATATTTCACCCAATGGCTGGGTGGAATTGAGAATAAAGTTATATTACTGTTGCAATCACCACCCCAATTTCCATTTGATCCAGGAGGTGGATCCAGGTGGATGCTTTTTAATAAGTCAAGCTAGTGACATTAAAGAAGCGCTCATTGGGAGGCAACCCAATTTTTCTTTTCCTTTTCCTTTTTCCTTTTTGTTTAGTTAGATTTTATTTTTGATTTTAAACTCTTGAATAATTTGAGAAGATCAAGAGTTTTCTTTTACTAATAAAATTGCCAAGTGATTCCAGGGTAAGAAGGAAGGAGGGAAGAGCAAGAAGACAAGAAAAAGCAACCCAACTTTCAAGCAGTCTCTGACTGAAATGAAAGCCAACACCCGTTACCGCATCGGTAAGCCGTTCCATTTTATCTTATTTTATTTTTCTTTCCTCTCTCCAACTTGATTGTTTACATTGGGGACAATGTAAATTCTTAAGCTTGGGGTAGGGGTATTTTGCATTTGCATTTTGCATGTTGCATTCATATAGTTTTGCATGATAGCTTTGCATGATCACACAATTAGATTGCCCTTGCCTGAATTTTGCATCCAATTGTGAGAACTAAGTGCCAATTAATTTGTGATAGTGAATTCTTGAACCCAATTTTTTTCATTCTTGTGATTGGCTGCAAATGAAAATGTTTGAGATAATCTTGGATAGTTGATAATTAGCATATGGTTCTGAGGATTTGTGTTTTTCATTGATTCTGAACTAAAATATGAGATTTTGAGCCACAAAGGGGCACTCACAAAATTTTACCCCATTCTTTGTGTTAGAGTGCTATTCCTCTTGGTCTGTTTTCTCTAGAACTTGACTTGAAACCATTTCAAAGCTTAAAATTTTTGAAAATATTTTTGAAAATGATTGAGGCAATAGGTATTTTTCTGGCCTTCTGAGCTTTGAATGACTAGATGCTACCCCTTAGTTGCCCAATTTTGAGCCTACATGAAAAAAATGCTTTTCTTGGTACCCTGAAATGGTTTGATAAATATGTTTGATAAGGGACCTTCTAAAGTATTACAAAAGGGTAGAAAGGTAGTAGAAAGAGTTTGGGAAAAGAATCAGAAAAAAATAAGTCTCTTGAGTTGAAAAATCTCCCCTTCTCCAAATAAAAGAAAAAGAAAAATAAATAGAGAAGGGGATGACAAAAAGAAAAGTGAAAAATAAAAAGAAAAAGAAAGAAAAGAAAGGTGGTAAAAATGAATTGAAAACCCAAGAAGGTATTTTAGAAGGTGTCATGTGTTGAAATGTTTGATACTTGATTTAGCCCTTTTGAAATGTCCTTTTCTTGATTTCCCCACCTAACGATTAATCCCATGGCCACATTACAACCAAGTGAAAGACCTCTTGATTCTAAATTGTTTTCATTAATAAAGTAGAAATTTGGTTGATAGTCAAGCCTATGGTAGGATTCATTCCTTGAGGAAAATTGAGCGAAATGTCTTATCCCCTAAACACTTGAGTGAGGGAGAAAAGAGAGCCAAGCAAATAAACAAGCTTGGGGTGAGCTTCAAGTGAGAAAGAGTGCCCAAATCAGTGAGAACATGAGTCTAAGGAACCTAAGCCTCTAATTGGACTTGAATTGATTGTCTCTTGCTGAATTGTTTGAATTGCCTATTACTTGGATCATTTGCTCGGGTTCTTAGTTCACTATCAATGTTCTGTTTATTCTTCTGGCCTTAGTGATTGCTTGAGGACAAGCAATTGAATAAGCTTGGGGTGATTTGATAGTGTGATTTTACATGATATTTTCTGTACACTTTTGCATGCATTTTGCATATAGATTAGGCATTCTTTATTTGGTTTTTATTAGATTTTCCCTTGGAACGGGTGAAGCGGTGTCTTGGTGTTATTTTGCAGGAATTTAATGTAAAAATGATCAAAATCAGCCATGATGGAGCTTGGATGAAATAGAGCTTGAAAAGTGAAGAATATGTCCAAACAGAGCCCATCACGGCCTGGCCGCGATGACCATCACGGCCGTGATCAAGCAGAGCAGAAGGCAAAAGTCAGAGGCTGTCACGGCCTGCCCGTAATAGACATCACGGCCGTGGCCAACCAGAAAATTAGGGTTTCGCGTCGCGAAACCTAGCTCGCCTCGCGAGAGCTCAAAAGTGGAAAATGCGCCTACTCCAGAAAGCGTCACGGCCTGCCCGTGATGGCCATCACGGCCGTGACGCACAGCAGACCTATAAATAAGAGCGCAGCAGACAGAACAGAGGCAGTTTTGGGGTCCATTTGAAGGCATTTGGAGGCTGCAGCTGGGCTAGGGTTTCTACCCTAGAAGGGAGCCAAGAGGGGTTGCTTTGAAGAAGAAGGAAAGCTCACATGGAGCCTCTTCTCTCCTCTTCTCCTATTTCTCTGGTTTGGTTTTCTTTGTTTATGAATAGCTAATCCCTTTTTGTTGGGATTAGATGTAATCAAACTTATTATTATGTATTTGTCTTGACTGATTAATCTATGTTTATGCTTCATATTAGTGATTAACTTTCTGTGCTTAATGCTTGTTGTGGCTAGCACCCCCATGACTTGATTTGTGTTTTGGTATGCAATGGGGACGTTCGTATCATAACCGGAACTGAATTTAATCACCTAGTAAGCCTTGTATCTAGGAATGGAACTAGGTTTATTAGTAATCGCGTAATCCCTAATCTTAATGCAAATTCATTAATCTAGGCCACCTAAGGAATTAGGGTCCATTAGTGGATTTCGGCTCTTGCCATCCGAGGAATCGGGGTTTGAGTAATTTAGTGGATTGATTTTAATATCTGAAGCATGAATGGGAGGTATCTAGTCCTGATAGTGCATGAGATAGAGGTTTGGTGAAGTCTAGTCCCAACATATCCTTTCTGCACTCCAAGTGTTTGTCAAAAATCCCCAAAAAGACAAAAAGATTTTATTTCTTTTCTTTTCTTTTGTTTGTTCTGATTTCTCTGTTTAGTCTAGATAGTTGCTGAGTTTGTGAATTGGTACTTGACATCCAATCCCCGTGGATACGATAAACCGGTCTTACCACCGTATTACTTGCACGACTGGGTATACTTGCCCAGATTTCGTCTAACAGGGATACTTGGTAGAATTAGATAAACGGAAAAATAAAAATCAAGTAGACAAGCTCTAAGTGCCACGTCACCAGACGGAGATTATGATAACTCACTGAGGAATAGCAAGTCCAAAGACTTGATATACGAGCTCTGTATGCCACGTCATCAGACGAACCTTATGAAAGAACGAACAAACCTAATCTCACAAATAACTGAGTAGACGGAATGTTTGAGTAGACGAGCTCTATCTCATGTATAAATAAATGCAATACAGTTCTCTCAGATTAGTACATTGAAAATTCCAACACGATCTGTACGATGACAACTTTATGGCTGAAAAACCCGAATTGTACACAAAGGAGGAACAACAGTTTTCAAGCTGTAATGCTCAGTGTAACACCCTGTTTTTCGTATGCTTCTTTATCAGTAAATACATGCTTTAATGTGTTTATTTTTGATAAAATCTGGAGGATGATTTTATTAAAATAAAATCATTTTCTTGTGTTGTTTTACTGTATGAAGTCACAGTAAAATTTTCGGTCGAAAATTCAGACGAAAACCGGTCTGCGTTTTCTCTGCCAGTACAAGTTTACTGAGCTAGAAACAAAATTTTTATTCGTGAACGAGACAGTTAGTGTTTTTATGATGTTTTGTGTGGGTTTGATAAATTTTCGAATTTTGTTGTCCGGGAATAAAATATAGTATTTTATCCGGACGAAACCTTCAGAAAATACGATCGGATGTGCAACCGGTTACGTATTTAAGCAGTTAAAGGAACCCTAAAGGAGGAGAAAAGGCTTGATGGGAAGTCTCATTTAATGCCTATGACACACCTAAGGAAAGAGAAAATCCTTATGTCATTCCAAAATCCTACTTTTCAACTTTCTCTCTCCAATCACCTCACATCACATTAACTCTTAAACCACTCTTCAAGAAACTCATCTTCTTCTCTTCTTTCCTCTCCAAAACCGTGCCCCCCTCACCTTTCCTCTATAAATACCACTCATCAACTTCACTTCATCACTTTTCTTTCTCCTACTCCATTAAAACCCTTAAGTTTTCATCTTTTTCTTAACTTCAAGCTTCCAAAGCTCTAGTTTTTCTTCTTCTTTTCACTAAGTGTTCTTCATCAAAGTTGTTCCTCTTGCTTAGGTTAATACTCTCATGTATTCTTTTCTTTAAAAACTTCATCTTTTTCCAAAGTTTCTTCTTTATGTCATTTATGAGCTTTTATCTTCAAAAATCTCTCAAAAATGGTAGAAAACTCCTTTTGAGTTGAAACCAATTTCTATGGCCTTGTATTTACTTGTAGTTTAACATACTAAAAGGTTGTGTAAAACAAAGTTTCCTAACCTCTACTTCCTAATGAGGCCGAACCATACCTATGGTTTTGATGGATCTTGTTTCAACTTTTACAAGTGTGAGTTTGTATTTAAAGATTTGTTTTCCAAAATGATCATTGACCAAGGCTCCTTTATGTTAAAGGATGATATGTCTAAAGTGATTGGAAAGTTTAAAGATTTGTTTCCCAAAATGATCATTGACCAAGGCTCCTTTATGTTAAAGGATGCTATGTCTAAAGTGATTGGAAAGTTTAAAGATTTTTACTCTACTTTATGTCATTTACTTTTATGTCATTTATGTTTATGTCATTTACATTATGTCATTTACTTTCATGTCATTTATATTTATGCCATTTACTTTAAGTCATTTACTTTATGCCGTTTATATTTATGCCATTTACTTTAAGTCATTTACTTTATGTCATTTCCATTATGTCATTTACCTTATGCCATTTATATTTATGCCATTTACTTTATGTCATTTACATTATGTCATTTACTTTTATGCCATTTATATTTATGCCATTTACTTTAAGTCATTTACTTTATGTCATTTACATTATGCCATTTACTTTATGATATTATACTTTAATTATTTATAATCCTATGTTGTTTCCAAGATGATCATAGACTTGAGCTCCATAAGTTATTGGATGCTAAAAGGTCTAAGAGATTGGAAGAATTTAAAGATTTTTATCATAAAAACCCAAGGATGGCTGAATCTTAAAGGTTATGGACCTAGGGTGTTTCGTTTTTCATTTTCCAAAGTGATCATGGTTTTGAGCTCCTTACTATTAATGGATGCTAAACCAAAGAGATTGGAAATTTTAAATGTTCCTAGCCTATTTTATTGGTCAAGGCCGAATCTCCATCAAGGTGTAACTTGGTGGGATTTTTGTTCAACTTTGTTTTAAGTAATCATGTTTTAAACTCCTAGCACTTAAGGATCATAAATCCCTAAGTTACATGTGCTTTGGAAACTTCTAACCCTAAGTTCTTGGTTGAGTTCTAATCCTTTGAACCTTGTGTCTTGAAACCTAGACTTGCCTCCTAACCAACCTTGAAGAACGTCCGCGAAACCGTTTATTTTCTTACATTCTCTTACCTTCTTAAGGTAAGAGGGGATTTCCTAAAGATATTCAATAACTGTATGCATGTGTGTAGGTGTTTAACTGGATATTTATATGGTGATTGAGCTTACTTGATTATCTTATGTACTTGAACTGTAGTGCTATTATCTGATGTTGAACTGTACTTGTTCTAAATGATAAAATGCATATATGTGATGAACTGCTTTCAACTGTGATATTAACATTGCACTGATGATATATACTGTTGTTGATTGAAAGTTTGCTAAGCCAGACGTGCGTCTGTGCTCAACCATAATAAGGATTAAAAACCTTAATAAGCTTTGAAGATGAAGGGATTGGTGTTCTTTTCCAAAAGCTCTTTAAACTTAAAGTACTTGTTTTAAATGTTGAAATGATTTTGGTGTACTATTGTTATACAAGAGGAAAATCCTTTTCGAACTATGTGTCTTCAAGTGAAAACTTTCAAGATTATTTGGCAATATCCTATTGGGGAAAATATTTCAAAGATAAAAGAATTTCAAAGATGCTTTATAAAAAGATTTTCAAAGAAAAGGTTTTTCCTAAATATTTTAGAAACTTTCCGATAACCTAGATAGGTTATCGAGGATTCGGTTTTGAATTTGTTTTTCACTGAACGAAAAATAAGTACTTAAGAAAGAGAATCTAGTACGCGAGACGTCGCCTCTAGTATTCAGTGATGTGCACGTGATCTTGAATCAGTGTGAATTCGGGACTACGAGTCCTGGTTATGATGTTATGGACTTAGGTCCTAATCGCGCTATGTTGGACTGTGTATTCTAACCGCGTGTAATGAACATGATTAAAGGTGAAGGTTGTTTTCTACGACCACAACCCTTGACTGTGGCCACGGTCTTGGGCATTGTGATTGAGCGTCCGGACTATGAGTCCTATGCTTCTGAGTTTTCAAGTGATGGGGAAATGATGATTTAAGTCGTTAGCTTCGAGCTGCGACAGTGAAAAGAATGAACACACAAAGAAAACCTTTTAAATAAAAATATTTTCTCATGTGCATTTCCCCAAGCAGACGTGCTATTGATGAATATATCAGATACAAGGTGGTATCTGGGAGTTTGTCCATGTAAACCGAGTGAAGAGGCACATGCGACGTTGCCCGTCCTGAGACCTTAATGCATGAGGGTAAGGGGGCAACTGCCCGGTGGGCTAGAGATTGACCAACTCTAATACTTCTCCTGTGAAAACGATGTTGAGATCTCATGAGATTAAGTTAGAGCCTGACATTGAAGTGCCATGCATATTTTCGAAAGATTGGCTGTGCGGGTTTGATGCCCTATGATATAACACTGTTATATTGTGTATATGCATGATTTAACTGCTTATATGATTCTGTGATGTATGTATCATGTATATGGTTGTTGTGGGATATATTTATGATGGTATCTCACTCTTACAATTATATCAGGTATCTTCGGGTTTTGCTGTAGTACCTTGGTACTCTAATGTCGATGTTGCAGAGGAGTCTTTCTAAGTCAATTGAAGACCTAGTGTTAGTGGTTGGGAAAGTATTCCGATTGGGGGCCTCTCCAATGAATATTTGATAGAATGACCAGCTTAGGGGTATGAGTTGGGTTGTATATCTAAAGGGGTCCGTGAATGTAGTGTTATATACATTCATCTGTAGTTTAAACTTTTTCTTTCGAAAATGGAAACTTATAGAAATGTTGTATGTCATGGTAACTTCGTTACGAACGCGACTTTACGTTTTAAATGTATGTATGATGGATTTCAGAGTTATCCTTATAGAATAAAAATCTTATGCCCCAATTTTCTGACTTAAGAGAAAACAAATTTTTCGAAAGTAACCAGCAAATTATCTTTTAATTTAAATTCCGCATGCGTTACGTAAGTAATGCCCTGAGGGAGGGCGTTACACTCAGAGCAGTGAGTCTCCATTTGGTGCTACCTTGATAACCAAGAATACATTTCAGCATTGCCAAGATTGAACCTTCAATCACAACGGACATTATATCATCTCTAAACGGAAAATTCAAAATGACCGTTGAAGCTTTTCAAGAGAAGGAGAAGGTCACTATAAATAGAAGATCTCAAGTACTGAAGAACAACTTTTTGCAAGCCCAACCTCTGTCAATAAAATTCTTGAGAAAATAAGCTCTTATTCTTTTATTCTTTTATAAGCAAAACGTTTGTATATTTAGTTTGAATATTGTGAAAATATTCAACAGATCTTAAATTTTCATATCCTCACACATAGTGAGTTAAGAAGATCATAAGTTAAATCTCTTTGTTAGAGTTAGAGCCTAGAGAGGCTTGGTAAGAAATGAATACTTGTAAGTTTGGAGAGTTGTTGATACTTGGTTGTAATCTATTTGGAGAAATAGTGGATAAAACCTTCAAGTCGAAGGGACTGGACGTAGCTCTTGGTTAGAAGAGAGTGAACTAGGATAAAATCCTTTGTGTGAATCTTCTATCTCTAAACTATTTCAGTTTTATTCGTTTTTACTGACTAAGGGGTTTTGATATTGCTTTTGTTAAAGCTTTTAAAAGATATATTTTTGTGTGCTTGCTTCTGTTTTAATCTTATTATGTGCAAAATTGGTTTTAAAGGTTGTTTTTCGAAAATTATTAACAAACACAACTCAACCTCCCCCTCTTCTGTTTTGTCTGTGTCAATTTCAAAAAGCACGGATAATATTTTATTTTTCACAAAAACTCAAATATAATAACACCTTTAGTTTTGTAAGATCCAAAAATAAATAAGCATGGGATTAACTAGTATATAGAAAGCATGCTACTTAGAATTATTGTAGCATAATATAAGCAAATTAAGTTCATACATCATATTCAGTTATAACATTTTGGGAATAGTTTGTTCACTTGTGGAGAATATGATTTAGGAGGGAATGAAGAAAAATGTATAGTTGCAAGTACTAATATGAGTAATGGAGTAATGCATAAAAGAAACAACACAAACGCCTGATTTTTAAGCATTTCAACAATCAAATAAATGTCTAATTGAGTAACTTGAACCATCTAACTATCAATTGACTGAAAATAACTTCACAATCAGATACATGCTCCATATTACAGAGTAACATAAAAAAACACCAATTTAAATGTATAGTACTTAACAAAGGACATAAAATACTTAGATATTTGCCCCTCCTCTCCAACATTTCCTTCCTCTTCATTAAAATTATAGCTCAAGTCTTTCTATCAAAAGATGTAGCACTTCCTTAAGCCTGTTAACAGGGAATGTTTTCTGCTTAAACTCCTCAAATCGTTCATCTATTGGCATGTACATAGGCGGTGGCTTGTCCACTCATTCCAAGCTGCATACCTGCCCAACAACATAAGGAGATAATTAGTCCTTAGAGTGTTTTAAGCACCAATCCTTTCAAATGCCCATTCCACCCATCTCTCTTTACAATTATTAGACCTTCATTTTTACATTCAAAAAGTCATATCAACCTAACCCAAAAAGCAAACAGCGGAATGTCTTTGGTAAAAGATTAGAACTCATACATACAAACACCCAATTGAATGTGATACTTCCAAGTAACCAACAAAAACTCACATTATGCGCTAAGACTCTGTTGCCTAATCTATATTTGGTTTGTTTCCACTTTTTTGAAAATATCACATACACCTGTTAAATAAGTAACCATAACAATTTCCCATGTTAGGTAACAACTAAGTTTAAGATCCTCAACAATTTGAAACTGAAAAATGTTTAACTTTCAAAAACGAATGAGAATTGGGTATCCATTTAATCCCAACAAATTTGATATTTGAATCAAATATTCAACATTGGAAGCTTGAATAAAAAATCCAGAATCCGATACACATAAATTTTCAACAAAAAGAATGTAAAATGGTAATATATCTTCATACTTAACTGAAGGAAAGAAAAAAAATACCAACAAAAGCTGAGCAAATAAAAGAAGAAACAAAGAAGACATGTAGAAGCCATGAGTGAGTGGGGTGGTTCTTGTTGGAAATGAAAAGAAGTGGTGAAAACACCACCATCAACTTACATTATCTTTAAATTAAATGCAATTATTATTAATTAAAAGACATGTTCCTCACCCCTTCGTGTAGCAATCCCAGTGCCAAACATCCCAAACATATAAGTCATAAAAGCATCATCAAACATTCAAACGTGTCATGCAAAAGCCCTGTAGATACAATGGTGGAATTGACACCATTCAAAGGGAGTAGCACAACAGTTTCCAACCAATGCTGCAAACACAGATCCCTAACTGCAGGCACCTACAGAAAATGATTCATTAAGAGTCAAAACCTTTAAAGTCAACAAAACGTCAAAACCACAAATCATATAACGGTTCTATTTTTTTAATACACAAACGCACACATAAAAGTTGAAGTTCTATTTTTACGAGTCCTGTGATATTTCTCAGCTTCAAAAAAGCCTTGATTACAAACTCTTCACATGAGATATTGTGCCTCAACTGGGCATCCATAAGCAACTTCTTAGCATATGGTTCATAAGTACCCTCTACAAAAGTATCCTGCAAATTGAAGGTCAATTCATCAACCAAACCAGAAGAAGAAGCGTCCTCATCTAAATCACAACCATCACCAACAACAACCATGGAACTGGAAGAATCATAATCCAAACATGAACCAAACGCATCAAAATGGTACAAATCAAGCCGGTGTTGATTTGTATTGACCCTGAGCATTTTGTTGTAGAAAAATCAAATTGTCATGCTTTGAAAAGAAGAGTATAAATTAACAAACAAGAAGAACAACAAAAACTTTTGGTGTCGAAGGTTTGAATCCCTTCATTGGCACCCGCACCTTTTGTTGCCCAGTTGCCGCGTATTTGTCTATTTTCAAGCCACTTACTTGAAAAGAATAGGCAGCACACCATTAGTTCATTACTATTTGACCAAACAGAAATACAGGTAGACAACAAAGAAAATGAGCATAGTGACATAGGTATGTATAGAAGTTTAAAAAGAACCTTTGAAATAACATCAAATATACGAAAGTAGAAATCATAGAATAATATCAATGCATAAATACACGGTATCACTTTCCACAAACTGAAAAGTAATAAACTGATCAACACATGAAAGATTTAAAAAAAAGACAAACCTTTGCCACATCACAATAGTAACAAAATTAAACAGAATTTCTTTTATGCAAGTCTTTTAGATTAGCAATAAAGCAACACTTAAGAAATACAAAAATAAATATCACTAAACATTGCACTAATAGCATTGAATCGTAACAGAAGTAAAATGACTTAAATCCATTTAATAATTAACAGTCAAATAAAAATACATCAATGCATCATTTTGATTCCTCTTATTGGATGTGTATCATCTTGATGTTCTCTAAGTAAACTTTTTTCTTGTTACATTCATTTTATATTAGTTTAATTAATTATATTTCTAATCATACTACTTTTAATTTCTGAGAGTAAGCAGATTCTTCATAAAATGTTTTTCTTCTTTGTGCATTGCTTCAGAGATGCGAAGATAGAGTTTCATGTCTAAATGCTCCATGTCTTCCATACTAAAGGTGTAAGCAATGAATATCCTTTGAATTCTTCAAATAGTTCTGACAAGAGTTTGGTCCTGTATCTGTCAATGACAAACACACATTTTATGAGGGATAGACGCTTCTTGATGTGTATCTTCTTGACATGGTTTAGTCTGTAAACTTGATCCATCTTCTTTCAACTTCCTTCAGGAGATAGTGTTTGTATTCTTTGATTCTTCGAAGAGTATTTTGATCAGAGTATAATTGTAGATCACTTCGAGCTTCTTTCTTAGACACAAGAAGAATAATCTTTAACAAATTGACTTTGGCATTCTTGTTTCCAATAGCTTGATAAGGAGAGTAAGGCTTTATCTTCAACTTCCAATCTTGAAGATGATAGATACTTGAATACTTTGCTTCAGTGCTGCTAGTAGCTTTTCTTCAAAGAGTCAAGCAGTATTAGACAAAACATTTCATATGATTTTATATTGAACATAAATACAATTAAAGTAAAGCATATCAGAGATAATTAATTCATTTAAGAGCATTCAGATGCTCCACCTAATCGTATCCTATTCGATTAAAAGAATTCTAACGTTTAGGTTACTTCCATACTTTCCTTAACATGTGCTATGCTTTTGATCATATACTTTTCTTTACTTTACTTTGCTTTCTATTAAAATCATAATCTATTAAAATCATAATCCTTGATACCATTCTCTTTTTCTTTTTCTCCTCTTGCTCCCCCTTTTGGCATTATAAAAAAGGTAAGTACTTTGGTACTTAGGGAGGTATATTTTCTGAAAAAGATCTTTCAAACAGAAACACGAAAGTAAACAAAGAAATATCAAAAGAACATATCAACATCAGATCAAATATCAAAGAAAATTTCATCATTGATAGATGAATTACAAACCAAAAACGAACCATAATTACCATGAGTATGAAACATCTTAACCAAAAACATGTGTTCAGAACAATAAAAACATATAATGAAAGATCATCATAGAAGGACTTTTGTTTAATTAGTTCATTTTCTCAAGAACTTTGTGGAGAAGATACACAACTAAGTCCATCCTTTCTCGAACACTTCTGATTTCTGCTCTAGCCACGGGATCGTAGATATTGGAGGGGTTTGGTTCAGAAGCTTGTCTTGCATGCTCAAAATTCTTGTCATCGGAGTTTCCTTGATCAGCTTGTTCTCCTATATGAATTGAGTCCAAAGGAACCCGTTCTTCTTCAACCATCTTTAGATCTTTATTCATCACTTCATCATAGTTTTAATGCTAGGGTAGAAGAATTATGTTTTTAGACATATTCCCAGAGATAGTGAGGGATCTTGTGACACTACTGGCCAACCCAGCTTCATCATTCAGAGGTTTTCTCATTACTTCTCTTTCTTCTACTATGATTTCCTCATCTGCTTCCTTAGAGGATTCTTCCATAACACCTTCAGCAACTTGATTTTCAATTTCTTCATCAGAATCTACAAAGAAATAATTTGAAACTTTGGCCTTGAAGCCATTCATGGGTTCAGATGTGAATCTAGATTCAGAGAAATTTTGTAACGAGGATACATCAACAAACATGCTTACAACATATAAGGGGTCACTGAAGTTGGCACAGGTAAACACAAGAAGGGGGGTTGAATTGTGTTTGTTAATTATTTTTGCAAAAACCCTTTTGAGAAACTTTTTCACAAGCAGAAGATAAAAAGATTAAGCACACAAGAAATCCTTTTTAAAAGATTAACAAAACTAAAATTAAATCTCACGGTTAGTAAAAATAAATAAAACTGTAAAAGATAAGGGATAGAAAATTCACTCAGGTATTTTATCCTGGTTCACTCTTTTCCAACCAAGAGTTACGTCCAGTCCCTTCTACTTGAAGGATTTTCTCCACTATTTCCAAATAGTTTCTGCAACAAGTATTCTTCACCTCTCCAGGTTAAAAGTATTACTTTCTTGCCAAGCCTCTTCAGGCTCTAATACAATCACAGGGATTTTTCTGAGATCTTTCTAACTTACTATATGTGAGAGTATGAAGGTTTAAGATCCACTGAATTTTTTTAACAAATATTCAACCTTAAGAATTACAGACTTTTGCTTTACAACAAGAATATGAGCTTTGAATATTTTGTAATTGATCAAATGGCAAAACTTGTTCTTCAGTACTTGAGACATTCTCCATATATAGTGGTCTTCAACTTCTCTTGTAAATCTTCAACGGTTACTTGAATAGTCCCGTTATAGAGATAGCATTAAATGCATGATATCCGTTGAGACTGATAGCTTGATTTTGGCCGTGTTGAAAAGCATCAATGTTTATAAAAAAATCACAAAATGGAGGCTCACTGTTCTGAGCAATTGTACCTTAAAAACTTTCTTTCCTCCTTTGTGTATAACCTAACTTTTGTTCACCAATAAAGATGTCGTCGTACAGATCATTTTGCAATTCCAATTATACTTTTTGTTTTTTGTATTTCCTTGATAGTACTATGAATTTTCTCAAAGAAAACAAGACATTAATCGGATAAAAACAAATGGGAAGAACAAATATTCATTTGAAATAAATATCAATCATTTGAAATAAATTCATCGTGGACCAGATTGCATTAAATCATATTCAAGGTAGTAAAGATATAGAACATATAGAACCGTCTACTTAGTTTTAAGAACGCATCTATACAAGATTTTATTATGCTCGTCCACTGATGTGGTAGAAGCGCTCGTCCACACAAGTTTTTGGACTTGCTAAGTCCTTAGAGAAACTCCGTCCAATGACGTGGCACTATGGAAACCACTGAATTTTAGTTAGGCACTATGGATGTATACTTGAGTTTCAAGGATAGCACTCCTCTGCTGACGTGGCAAGATGGACATGCTTATTTTCAAGTCTTTGGACTTGCTGTACATAACAAGTTATTTAGGTATTCATTTATAGCCTCGTCTACTAAAGAAAGCCAGTCTACTTATTGATTAAAATATAAACAGTTTAAATAACCTTTGGACGGGTAATTCTTTGCAAGAGTCCAAGCATTGTATACCTTATATTATTTTGGATATTCCTGCATAAACTGAACACACTTGTTAGATCTCTACTAACACTTTGCCAAGCAAATTTAATCCAATTGTTAGCATCAAAACTTAGAGATTATTAAATCCAAAACCATTTTGGTTCCAACAATCTCCCCATTTTTTATGATGACAAAACTAATTAAATTTGAAAAGCAAAGTCTAAGAGAGCTTGCAGGGCTCCCCCTAAGACAAAGCATTCAAATACTTAAGCAGACTTATAAACTAACAGATAGATACAAACACTTATCATTCTTAGAATCTATATAAATACAAGTATCAGAGCAACATATATCAAAGCAAATAATTTAAACATAAGTAAAGCAGAGCAATTTATCAAGTAGAAGAATGTGCAAATGCAAACACATAGAGCTTTTCAACAACAGACTTTATATACATAATTCTCTTTCTTTTCCTTTCTCCCCCTTTTTGTCATCAGCAAAAAAGGTAAAAAAGGACAGGGTCATCATCACAAATAAACAAATAAGAAAGAAGAGATTTAGGAAGAAGGAGGTGGTGGAGGGGGTTGGTTTGGATTTTGGCTTTTCTGAAAATTCATTAATAAGGCCAGCATTTGAGTCACCATAACATTTGTAAGGGCCCAGGTATTTTGAACTTGCTTTTGTACCCTTTCTTCAATCTGTTGCGCCATCTGCTCTGTCTTATCTTCAACTATCTTACCAACCTTATCATCAACAATTCTTCCAATGATGTCCTCAAGATTCGGTGGTAAGGATAATTGTCTCGAGCTCTCAGCAGAGTCTGAGACAGTGTCTTGAGCTTGGGCTGGAGGATGAACCATAGCAAGAGCTAATGGTTGAGAAGATATCTTAGCAGACTCAGCATCTTGCTTAGAAGCACATATCTCATTAGACTGCTCTGTCAGAGTTGGCTCTGCAGTAGCAACGACAACGGCAACGGCAACAGCATTAACTAAGGGAGTTGAAGGTTCAGAAGCAGGTTTTGAAAGGATTTCAACATTCAGCTCAGGGCCTTCTACAATTAATTATTCGGTTGTATGCTCAGAGGATGAGGTCGAAGCTGTGGCAAAAGCATATTGTAGAATTGGCTCAGGGATATCCTTTGCCCAGTGAATTGGATTAGGAATTTCCACATCACGGCTGGTTATTGGCAGATCCCACAGATCCTTGAAGATCAGATATCTGACACAAGAGAGTCCTTATCTGCCTCTGAATTTTGGACTTTCCTTCTTCTCTTCAGCAGTCAAGTCAGAAGGGGAGGCTTCTCTGGTGCAGTGAATCAAGTGGGATTGCCAGAAAGCTCCTGCATAGTTAGCCTCAGTGACCATCTCAATTAGCAAAGATTGAATGTAATCCATTTGTAAGTGGTTAAAGGGTTCAGAATTGATATCCAGCATAATGTCTTCAACTACTGGCATCTTTCCTTTGTGCCTTGGATGCTTCCTGTCCTTGTCCTTGTTTAGATCAATCATTGACAACCTAGGACAGATCTTGTTGGGATTGACTCCAACATTTGTAGAAGTGGAGTGTTTTAACCAGGTTGGAGGGACAAACCATGCAACTCTGTCTGCTCTGAAGTGGCTGAATTCCCATTTCAGCATCTCATACATGAGAGTGTCCACAAATTGGTCAACAGCAGCTCCATATACTCTTGGGTGTTTGAAAGTCATCCATTTTGTAGTCTTGTCCTTGACAAAAGGAATTTGCCTGAAGGATCTGGCTCTTTTCTCGAGAACACTCCCAAGATCCTTCTTGATGGGATCAGTATGCCAATCAGATATGATAACTCTTTCTACTCCATCAGTGAATGGTTTAAGGGGTGGAAGTTTCACTAGGTTGGGGTAGATTTTTCTGGCAGGGAAACTTTGTTGGGGAAGGTGGATGAGGAGAGGTCTATGTTCATTGAACATTTGGGAAGGGAATGGGCCAGTTGGAGTGTGGGGTTCAGGATTGACCCAGTATGGATAGATGTTGAGGGGTTCATACTCATACTCAACCAGGGGATACCATTTAGTTAGAATGAGTTCTGGTTCTTGTGGAATGATGTGGAATAGTATTTTCCATTCTCTCTGTACTTTGACCCAGTTCTCAGATTTGCCAGTATAGAGAGTGGAAGAGGGAATTATGGGTGGAAACAAGGTTTTCAAGGGTTTAGGAAACGAGGCTCCAATAGTAATGCTATTGTCTATTTGTGTTAGAGGTGAGGGTGGTGATTGTGGCAGGGTAGGAACATAAACATTATTCACATCATGTGGAGCAGAGACATTATCAGCATGAGTTCCTAAATTAGACACTAATTCATCTACTGCTAACCTAACAGGATCATCAGCAGAGATTACTACCTCATAAGCCAAGGTTGTTCTAGCCCTCTTTGCTGGTTGCCTCTTCTTCTTGGCAAATGGACCAGCAACAGCAGCTTGTTTTTCTAGAATGGCAGCAATAGGATGTTCATCATCGTCTTCTTTTTCAGACATAATAACTTTCCTTGTCCTTTTTGGTGCAGGTGGAAGAGTAGCACCAGAAGATACAGAGGGGACAGATCCTCTAGTAGTCCTCTTAGGAATGGGTTATCTAACAGCCATAGTCTTCCTCTTGGTTCCTTTCTTTAAACCAAGGATTGCAGCTTCGTTGGCTTCAAGTGATTCTTCCTTAATCTTCATTTTCTCCTCAAGCTTGGCCAACTCCACTTGCTTATATGTGCTGAGTTGCATGCCACTGAGATTAACTCTGCCAAAATCAACAGCTTGCAATCCTTTCTCACGAAGGAGTCTTTCTTGTTCATCCTTAGGCTTTGCACTTAGAATATCGTACACGCCTTGCTGTTTGAGAATTTTTGATAGAAGATGAGTGAAAGTAATGTGAGAAGCAGATTCTCTGTTGGTAATGGCATACTTGAAACGATGAAACGGGATCCAGGGTAAGTTAATCTTGGTTTCAAAAACCAGATGACAAAGGCAGAACTTGTGAAGAGCTGATAAATTGTCCTTAGAGCCAATATTATGCAGCATCGCCTTGTTCAGGATTTGGTGAAGAATTCTGATGTGATCTTTCATCTCAGAGGATTTCCAAGAATGAGTTCTCATGATGTCTTGCTTCATTAGAGTAACAATAATTGTCTCTGGACCACCTAGGTCTTCTTCCCAGTTCTCCGTGAAGACCAATCCTTCTAGAGCACAAGCAATCGCATCAGAGATGGTTTTATCTGATACTATCACTTTCCTTCCCAGCACAAATCCAACAACTTATGTTTCAGAGATCTTTGGTCTCCTCCAGAATTCCCTTATCAAATCTGGATACAGTGAGACCTTTTCCAGAAAGATTCCATCCCATCCAGCAACGTTAATGAACTTACTCACATCTAAATTGTATTCTTGTAGAATCCCAAAATTTAAGTGATGTTCCACAGATATGGACATAGTGTCAGTTGCAAAAGCAGGCATGGGAGTAGTGGTTGAAGCCATTGTTGAGTAAGATGAATTTTGGAAGAACAAGGGAGACAGAGTTCGAAAGATTCAGAGAGAGTTTGATAGGGATGAAGAGACGCGAAAAGGACTTTCAGAGGGAAAGAGGTTACTTTTAAATATTTCTGAAAATCAACAGTTTCCCAAAAAATAATGACAAGACATGTCATTAAGTGTAAAACAGCGTTGATAATCTTGGGACCGTAAAAAGTTACGATGGGATTGATGAGGGTAGATGACTCAGCAAGGAAAGAGAAGCATTTTAAGTAAATGTGTTCAAGGACAAAATAATATAAGCAATAAACTTGTGCATAGACGAGTCCACACAAGACTAAGAGTGGACGCGTAAAGACATATGTAGTGGACACGTAAATTTCACGCGCTCTGGACGTCATGACTAGTGGACGTGCAGAGAGAACATGCAATGGACGACCAAATATACTAGCTTAATCCACATACAACATATTCAAATGCTTTCTTATAAAGATAAATCTGTCCTCAGCAAGAGGTTTAGTGAAGATATCTGCCCATTGATGGTCAGTATCTACAAATTGAACATCAAACACTCATTTTTGCACATAATCCCTAATAAAATGATGTTTGATTTCTATATGCTTAGCTCTAGAATGCAATATTGGATTCTTAGATAAATTTATTGCAGTTGTATTATCACACATAAGTGAAATACTACTTACAAATACATTGTAGGCCTCCAATTGATGTTTGATCCATAGAAGTTGTGAGCAGCAGCTTGCAGCTGATATGTACTCTGCTTCAGCAGTTGATAAAGCAATGAAACTTTGTCTTTTGCTTGACCATGATACTAGGTTAGCTCCAAGGAAGTGACATCATCCACTGGTTCTTTTTTCTTTCAATTCTATCTCCAGCATAGTCAGCATCACAAAAACCAACTAATCTGTGATCATCATTTTTCTTAAAGCACAAGCCCAGATTAGTAGTACCTTTTAGATATCTAAATATTCTTTTAACTGCTGAGAGATGAGACTCTCTAGAATCATATTGAAAACGAGCACATAAGCAAACACTGAACATTATATCAGGTCAAGACGCAGTCAGATATAAAAGAGATCCTATCATACCTCTATATTCCTTTTGATCTACCTTTTTCTCTTTATCATCTTTGTTCAGTATTGAAGTGGGATGCATAGGAGTATTCATTGGTTTGCAATCATCCATCTTAAACCTCTTTAGAAGTTCCTTTGTATACTTAGTCTGATGGATGTACACCTCGTCCATAGACTGTTTAACTTGAAGTCCAAGGAAGAATTTGAGTCCTCCCATCATTCTCATTTCAAATTCTTTTTGCATTAACTTAGAGAATTCCTTGCATAGAGATTCATTAGTAGCACCGAAAATGATATCATCAACATAAATCTGTACTATAATGAAATTTGACTTAATAGATTTTGCAAATAGAGTTGTGTCTACTTTTCCTCTGCTAAAACCATTTTCCAATCGAAACGAACTTAACCTATCATACCAAGTTCTAGGAGCTTGTTTAAGTCCATACAGTGCTTTCTTAAGCTTATAAACATGTTCAGTGTGATTTGTATTTTCAAAGCCAGGAGATTGCATGACATATACTTCTTCATTAATAAAGCCATTTAAGACGGCACTTTTAACATCCATTTGAAAAAGCATAAACCTATGATGTGCAGCAAAAGATATTAAAATTCTTATAACTTCTAGTCTAGCAACCGGTGCAAAAGTTTCAGTGTAGTCTATACCTTCTTCTTGCGAGTAGCCTAGAGAAACAAGTCTTGCCTTGTTTCTCACAACCTTACCATCTTCATCAAGCTTGTTTGGGTAGACCCACTTTGTTCCAATGACTCACTTGTCTTCAGGAAGGGGTACAAGTGTCCAAACTTCACTTCTCTCAAACTGATTAAGCTCTTCTTGCATAGCTAGAATCCATCCTTCGTCCAGTAGAGCTTCATCCACTGTTTTCGGTTCACATTCAGAGACAAGAGCAGAATCACTTTGTTCTCTGAAGGTTGACCTAGTTCTTAGTTTGTCATTGAGGTCACCAATGATTTGATCTTGAGGATGGTAGTTTCTGAAATACCAAGATTTCTGAGCATTTTCTTGTTGAGAGGTAGACGTTTCTGGTTGTTGTTGAGAAGTGTCATCTACTTGGCTATCAGACTTGATTTCTGGTTTCTCTCCTGGGATATTTAGATCAAGATCTGCAAAAGCTTCATCTAGCTCTGATAGTCTCTTATCAGGCTGTTTGTCATCAAATTTTACATGAATACATTCTTCTACAACTAGAGTTCTATAATTATAAACTCTAAAACCTTTTGAAGTTTCCAAAAATCCTAGTAGAATTCCATTATCTATCTTAGCATCAAATTTACCAAGTTGATCTTTTGTATTCAAAATGTAACATTTACATCCGGAAGGGTGGAAGTATGAAATTTTGGGTTTTCTACCTTTCCACAATTCATAAGGAGTCTTATTCAGAATAGGTCTAATGTATATTCTGTTATGAATGTAGCAGGCAGTGTTCACAGCTTCAGCCTAGAAGTGCTTAGGGACAGAATTATCATTGATCATAGTCTCAGTCATCTCTTGAAGAGATCTGTTCTTTCTCTCTACCACACCATTTTACTGTGGTGGTCTTGGTATTGAGAAGTTGTGTTGAATACCACTTTCTTCACAAAACTCATGGAAAAGCTCATTGACAAATTCTCCCCTATGATCACTTCTATTTGAACCTATACACATGCCTTTTTCATTCTGTACACGTTTGCAGAATACATAAAAGACCTTGAATGACTCATCCTTGTGAGCAAGGAACATAACCCATGTCCATCTAGTGTAGTCGTCTACTATGACAAGATCATATTTCTTACCATTGACAGTGGCAGTCCTTGTTGGACCAAAGAGATCAAGGTGTTACAATTCTTGTGGTCTGTTGGTACTAACAACATTCTTAGATTCAAAGGAACCTTTGACTTGTTTTCCCTTCTGACAAGCATTACATAGAGCATCAGATTTGAAACTAAGGTTTGGTAGACCTCTTACAAGGTTATGTTTTTTCAGATTTGAGATTAATCTCAAACTTGAATGACCCAACCTTTTGTGCCAAATCCATTGTTCATCCTCAATGGACACTAGACATGAGACACTTTGATTTGAGAGGTCCTCTAAGTCAATCTTATACAGATTGTTTTGCCTCTGGGCAGTGAATAAGAGTGATCCATCAGCTTTCTTAACAAAACACATATTCTTATTAAATGAAACATCAAACCCACTATCACATAATTGACTAATGCTAAGCAGATTGGCTTAAGATCATTTACTAACAGAACATTATCAATGGAGGGAAAAGGATGTTTACCAATTTTACCTATACCAATGATCTTTCCTTTTTGGTTTCCTCCAAAAGTGACCCAGCCACCATCTTTGGGTCTAAGGTCTTGGAACATCTACCTTTCTTTTGTCATGTCTCGTGAGCACCCACTGTCCAAGTACCAGGACTTTTGTTTCTTTCCTGTTGTTAAGCAGATCTGCGACAGGGATTGTCTTATCTTTAGGTACCCAAATTGACTTGGGTCCTTTCTTGTTAGTGATCATAGGTCCTGAATGCCTTGCATGCTTGTTATGTATGCATTTAGATGACACATGCCCACTTTTTCCACATACTTTGCTGTAGGTATTGGAAGGGCTTGGTTTTGACTTAGTATGCTGTGGACAGACTTTAAAAGCCTTATATTTTGTATGAACTTTTGGTTTATTCAGAGATGCATCTTGCTTCTCTTTATCATAACCAATGCCAGATTTGTCATGTGGTGATCTGGCATATCTTAATATAAGGTTTAATTTATCGGAGCTACCAACCAGTTTTGACAGAGAGTCTGTCAAGTATGTCACACCTTGTTTCAGTTGTTCAACTTCACAAGAGCTATTAGACTTACACTTAGTCTTGCCATCCAGACTAACATTGTTTGATTTTAATGTTTCATTTTCATCCTTAAGATTTTGATTCACAGAGCAGACCTTATCATAATCTTTAGAGAGTTTAATAAACTTCTTTTTTGAAACTCTTATAATCTTTAGACAATATGCATGATTCATGCAGTAATTCATCAAAAATAGTTTGAAGAGTAGATTGATCAGAGTTCATTACCTCAGCATTAGTGAATTCACTTTCTGATGTAGTGGCAGCCATGAAGCATATATTTGCTTCTTCTCCTGCTTCATCTTCTTCATCTGAAGAAGACAAGTCAAGATCCTCCCAAGTAGTTATCACGCCTTTCTTCTTTTTGAAGAATTTCTTTTTCTCCTTCAGCTCTGGGCAATCAGCTTTGAAATGTTCCGGTTTCTTATATTCAAAGTACAAGGGTGAACCTTTCTCCTTGGAATCCGACTTCTCCTTGGAGAATTTTTTGTTGAACTGCTTCCTTCTGAATCCACCTTTCTTTCTCCATGTGTGTTGGATTTTTCTGGAGATGAAAGATAGTTCATCCTCATCTGAGTCATCTTCATTATTTGATGAATCAGCTTCATCTGAGGACTCAACAACTTTAAGCACCTTTGTGGAACTAGCTTTCTTGGCCTTTAAGGCAATGGACTTTCCTTTTCTGGAGTTTTCCTCTTCATTAAGTTCAAGTTCATGAAGTTTTAATGAACCCAAAAGCTCTTCCAGAGAAAGAGTATTCAGATTCTGTGCTTCCTGGATAGAAGTTACCTTAGGTCTCCACTACTTTGAGAGACTTCTCAAAATTTTCTCACATGATCTCTGTTCTGATAGACCTTTCCAAGAGACCTGAGACTGTTGGTGATTGTTTGGAATCTTCCAAACATCTGGTCTATAGTTTCATGATCAGCCATCTTGAATAGCTCATACTGGTGAACCAGCATTCTTATCTTTTATTCCTTCACTTGAGAGGAACCATCATGAGCTAGTGCAAGAGTATCCCAGATTTCTTTAGCTGATGTTGGCTTTTCTGCTCTTGTGTCCATTCAGCTCTAGGCACTGCAGCTCCAGCTTCACGCCTTGGCTCAGTGTAGCCATTTTCTATTAGTTCCCAGATGTCAGCATTATGCGAATCCAAGAATGCCATCATCCTCTTTTTCCAATAATCATAATCAGTTCAATCAAAGAGAGGGGTTCTGTTGATAGCTTGTCCTTCTGCATCCCTGATTGTAGGATCGTACTGCCTAAGCACTTGTTAGATGCTCAACATTGTCAAGGCTGATCTCTGATACCAGCTGAAGTTGGCACAGGAAAACACAAGAAGGAGGGTTGAATTGTGTTTGTTAATTATTTTCGCAAAAACCCTTTTTGAGAAACTTTTTCACAAGCAGAAGATAAAAAGATTAAGCACACAAGAAATCCTTTTTAAAAGATTAACAAAACCAAAATCAAATCCCACAGTTAGTAAAAATACTGTAAAAGATAAGGGATAGAAAATTCACTCAGGTATTTTATCTTAGTTCACTTTTTTCCAACCAAGAGTTACGTCCAATCCCTTCAACTTGAAGGATTTTCTCCACTATTTCCAAATAGTTTCTACAACATGTATTCTTCACCTCTCCAGGCTATAAGTATTGCTTTCTTGCCAAGCCTTTTCAGGCTCGAATACAATCACATGGATTTTTCTGAGATCTTTCTAACTCACTATATGTGAGAGTTTGAAGGTTTAAGATCTACTGAATATTCTTACAAATATTCAACCTTAAGAATTACAGACTTTTGCTTTACAACAAGAATATGAGCTTTGAATATTTTGTAATTGATCAAATGGCAAAAGTTGTTCTTCAGTACTTGAGACCTTCTCCATATATAGTGGTTTTCAACTTCTCTTGTAAATCTTCAACGGTTATTTGAATAGTCCCGTTATAGAGATAGCATTAAATGCATGATATCCGTTGAGACTGATAGTTTTATTTTGGCCGTGTTGAAAAGCATCCTTGTTTATCAGCAAATCACAAAATGGAGGCTCACTGTTCTGAGCAATTGTACCTTAAAAACTTCCTTTCCTCCTTTGTGTTTAACCCAGCTTTTGTTCACCAATAAAGATGTCATCGTACAGATCGTTTTGCAATTCCAATTGTACTTTTTGCTTTTTGTATTTCCTTGATAGTACTATGAATTTTCTCAATGGAAACAAGACATTAATCGGATAAAAACAAATGGGAAGAACAAATATTCATTTGAAATAAATATCACTCATTTGAAATAAATTCATCGTGGACCAGATTGCATTAAATCATATTCAAGGTAGTAAAGATATAGAACATATAGAACCATCTACTTAGTTTTAAGAACGCATCTATACAAGATTTTATTCTGCTCGTCCACTGATGTGATAGAAACGCTCGTCCACACAAGTCTTTGGAATTGCTAAGTCCTTAGAGAAACTCCATCCAATGACGTGGCACTATGGACTTCTACTGAATTTTAGTTAGGCCCTATGGATGTATACTTGAGTTTCAAGGATAGCACTTGTCTGATGACGTGGCAAGATGGACGTGGTTATTTTCAAATCTTTGGACTTGTTGTACCTAACAAGTTATTTAGGTATTCATTTATAGCCTCGTCTACTAAAGAAAGCCAGTCTACTTATCGATTAAAATATAAACAGTTTAAATAACCTTTGGACGGGTAATTCTTTGCAAGAGTCCAAGCATTGTACACCTTATATTATTTTGGATATTCCTGCATAAACTGAACTCACTTGTTAGATCTCAACTAACACTTTGCCAAGCAAATTTAATCCTTTTGTAGTATCAAAACTTAGAGATTATTAAGTCCAAAACCACTTTGGTTCCAACAGTCAGGAGTACCATACTCATTATCGATATCAGACAAACTCGGTTCAGATGAAAAATCAGAATTTAAAAGAGAATTTTCATCCAACATATTTATAGAGTTTCTTGACACAATGAAGATGTCAGAAACAGAGCAGATAAAATTGTGCAAAGAGTTCAGACACAAAAACCGACACGGAGATGGTAGTGTTTCAGAGACTGTTTCTTCAATGATTGGAGTTTTACACCATAGACTTAATCTATTGACCTAGGAATGAGTGATCACAGTGTAAAACAAACTCTCAATTGATCTAGAGGGTGAAATAGGCTCCTCTAAATCTTCCTCATAGACAATTGAGTCTTCTAGTCAGTTAATCAGATATCTTGGCCTAGCACAACAGAAGAAAAACATATTTTCAAAGAGATGGACTCTAGGACTAGAGACAATCAAAAATAGATAATTTTTGTAGCAAGGGTACAAAGACAAAGGTTTTTAAGGTCCAACATACCCGAAGTGTTGCAAAGCAACAAATCCAATCCTGCCATTCTTTGTTGGAGTCTTCATTCTGTCAAACCAGAACCCGATGCCTCAGCATCCATTTGATCTTTCTCATCTTCTAGAAACAGAGCTACATCCCTTGCAATACTTTCACCTTTCTTCATTTTCCTTATGATGTGCTTCCTTTGATGTTTAGTAAGAAGATATCTTGGTACTGGTACATGAGTGTCATTGGCAATGAACTTTCTGTCTTTCACGGGATTTCTCAAAGATTCCAGTGTTTCCAAAGCTTCTAAAGGAATCTTGATGAGTGTTATTTCACCTCATATTTCCTCATCATTTTGCATGCATTTTCATGTAGATTAGACATTTTTAATTTGATATTTGTTAGTTTTTACTTTGGAACGGGTAAGGTGGTTTTGTGGTGCTTGTGTGTAGGAATTGATGATTGAATTGCTCAAGACAGGTTAATTTGGAGTTTTCATGAAGGCGGAGCTTGAAAAGCAAGAAAAATGAGCCAACCAGAGACCATCACAGCCTGAGGGTGACAAGCATCAAGGCCATGATCGCGTAGGGCTGAAGAAAACGAAGAATGTAAAAGTCAGAACCTGTCATGACCGTGACAGGCCAACCAGTCCAAGCTCTCCAAGTCAGAATTGGTCACGGTCTAGCCGTGACAGGTATCTCGGCCGTGAAGCGCAAAATCTGGAATTTGATTTGCTGATTTGATCTAATTTTGTAATAGCTTTAAATCCAAGTTAACCTACATTATAAAGAGGACTCTTAGGCTCGAAAACAGGCATCTTTAGGCTGCTACCCTTTGGTAAAAATTAGGATTTCTCTTCTTCTCCAATTTCTTCTCTTCTCTTAGGATTTTTATGCTTTTGTTAATCAAGATTGCTATGAACATGGCAGTGATTGAGTAGTCTTTTTATTTCGAGGAATTAGGGCTATGCTCAAGACTTGTTTTATGTTATGAATTGACGGTTTCCCTTTGTTAATTTCAATTTGCTTTTGATTTAATTCCTATTGTTATAATTACTTGTGAATTTGGTGAGCACTTATTTGTATGTCTTAGATATTCTAGGGATGAACTGAGAAGTGAGCCTAGGTATTGGATCTATAGGGATTGAACTTAGGACTTAAATCACGAGAGTTAGAAGTTGTCCTTCAAGGGTTCATTGAATTGTCACAAACCTCAATGGGTCCAATTTAAATACAATTACCACGAGAGTAAGGGTTGGTTTAATTGGGCACGGTTATTGTATCTCGAGAGGGAACACTAACCGTATTAGGATAAATTTACCTTCGAAGCATCTTGATAATTAACATAGGGGTAGTCAATTTAGTAGCATAAGCAATTTTGTTGGTAACTTAATTCCTAGAAATTCCTCTTTAATTTGAAAAACCCCAAATTGATTTACTTTCCTTTTTTGTTTGATTACAATTTTAATAATTGATTTATTACTTGATTCTTATTTCAAAAACCAAATCTTTCCTTGTTTATTTAAATTGATTTAATAACTAATTGTTGTTCAAGATCACGGTCTCTGTGGGTTCGATCTTTTTATTACTTGACGACCAAGTCGTACACTCGCGAATTCACGCTATCAAGTTTTTGGCACCATTGCCGGGGACTGTGCTTTCTTGAATTTCAATTTAATTTTTAAATTGATTTTTCTGAACATTTTTTTTTCTTTTTGAAGTGTATCTATCTCTCTCTTTGCAGATGATTTTTCTCTTTTATGCGAAGATCTCAAAGTCTTGGAACTCTTATTGAAGTTGACCCCGAGATCGAAAGGACTTTTCATAGACGTAGGAAGCTACAAAGACAAAGAGCGAGAGAAGGGATGATCCCCATTCCATTCATGACCAATCTACCGGATTACCAAACCACTGAAGGACTACGCAGCCCCAAATGCTAGGGGTTTGTGAACTGGGATTGCTAGGCCAGAATTTGAGGCGGAGAACTTCACTATATCGCCTTAGTTAATTGGCATGATTAGGCAACATCAATTTGGAGGATTACCCTCAGAAGACCCAACAGATCATGTGGAGACATTCTTTGAATTTTGTGACACAACTAGGATTCAAGGTGCCCCAATTGATTCTATTCTCTTGTGATTATTCCCCTCCTCTCTGACTAGAATGGCATTAGCTTGGTTGAAGTCAGTGCCTGCTAATACATTATCAACATGGGACCAACTGGAGCAGGCATTCTTGGAAAAATTCTTCCCACCATCCAAGACTGCTTACCTATGAACTCAGATCACCGGCTTCTTCCAAAATGACAGAGAATGCATATTCAAAGTTTGGGATCATTACAAGGGATTGATATAATCTTGCCCACATCATGGGCTTGAGAAGTGGCTTTTAGTGCATACCTTCTACAATGGATTGGACTATTCTTCGAAGGTGTCACTTGACTCCGCAGCTGGTGAAGCATTGATGAATAGACCACTGACTCAAGCAATGATGAATAGACCACTGACTCAAGCACGTTGAACCACGAATTCCAAGAAGGCCAAGGTAATAGGAAACCCGCATCGGGGTATCCTCAGGTACAAAAGTCTAAAGTTGAGTCTCTTGTAGAAAATTTTGTTGCTACTCAAACCAAGTAAAATGAAGAGTTTAGACAACAAGGTAGGGAAGTCAATGAGGCAATAAAGGAGTTAACATCTAAGATAGATAACTTAGCCATCCATAATAAGATGTTAGAAACTCAGATTGCCCAACAAGCTAGTACATATTCTAGAACTAAGTGTACGTTTTCGGGAAAACCCGAAGTTAATCCCAATGAGCACTGTAATGCTATATACTTGAGGGATGATAAGCTTGGGGTAGTTGAAAATGATGTGGAATGTGAGGTGGACATGAGTGAAAAAGAAGAGATATAACCAAAGTATGTCCCTCCACCACCTTACCAACCCCCAATACCTTTCCCATAAATTCTAGTCAAGAAAAAGCAAGTAGAAAAAGAGACTAAGAGCTTAATTGAGGAGCATGATGCAATGATAAAAACTAATATGTCTCCTATACAAAAAGATCCAGGAAGTTTCTCTATTGCTTGCTCAATTGGAGAAGTGAAAATAGACCATGCCTTATGTGACTCAGGGCTAGTGCGGGTTTGATACCGCTTACCATCTTTGAGAGGTTAGGAATAAAGGAATTCAGACCATCCAAGTTCTCTTTACAATTTGCGGATGGCTCGACTAAAACTACTATAAGCATACTAGAGAATGTCCCCATAAAGGTAGGGAAATTTTTCATTCCTACCGATTTCATGGTGTTGGATATGAACGAGAATTCTAAATTCTCTATCATTCTTGGAAGGCCATTCTTGGCCACAGCTGGAGCAATAATAGATGTAAAAAATGGTAAGCTCTCTTTGAATGTAGAGAAAGGTAGGGTGGATTTTGATTTGACTAACTCATATAACAACTCTCCTTTTGAGAGTCATGTGTGCAGGATTGAGATAATGCCTCCGAAGGTGAAGGCAGAGCTTAACTTGGAAGTAACTCCCAAACTTTTGATGACAAATGATGCACCAAATCTCTTCAATTGTTTTGATAGGTTGGGGAGTGGTATCCTGGCCATGCCTATATCTGGCACACCAAACTTGTATGTACTTGTTCCATCTTTCTTCAAGTTCTTGTAGTCTTCTTGTTCTTCCTTCTTCTGTTTCCTCTTCTTCAATAACTTCTTCCCTTAATTCATCACAGATTTCTTGCTCTCCTTCCCAACCTTCCTCAACCAATATTTCCTGCACAACTTCCTCTTCTTGCCTTGGTTCACAAATTTGTGTTCCTTTACTCAACCTTCCTTCTTCCCGATCATTTTTTCTTTCTCTTCTTTTTTTTTGTTACTCTCTTCTTCTTGTTGAAACATTGAGAAAGTCCAGTGACTAACTCAGGTAAAGAACTTGTTACAAAGACTAAAGTTTCACCAGTCTTGACCTTCTTAACCTTCTTAACCTTCTTCTTCTTAAATTATTTCAACAGACAAGCAATGGGCTTGTCATCATCAGAATCCACATAAATTATTTCAACAGGGTTTTCAGAAACATGATTCGTAGAAACAGAAATTTCAGAAATTTGAAATCATTATCTGAGTCAATGTCTCCAAGTAGACATTTGAACTCATCTTCTGATTCCTTGTCTAGATCTTACCAAGTGATCGTCTTCTTTAATGGTGGCATCATGTCACCGGCTGTCCTGATTGCTGCTTTTTTGGCTTCAAAAATTTCCTCATCCACATCATCATTTTGAGAATGATGATCCTTTGGCATACTTGAAGATGGAATGTTGTCATCATTGTTTACTGACTTCTCCTCAGAAATTTCTTTGACAATAGCATCCTCATCATAGAATTCTTCAGATCTGTTCCAGATGTCCTTGGCAACTTTCACAGATGCTCACTTTGTCATATTCAGATCTACTGAGAGAGCAAACAAGTAGATACTTGGCTTTTGCATTAAGCTGAACCATGCTCTTATGATCTGTTGTCCATCTGCTCCTTGGGATTGTTGGGTTTTCATGAGATTATCCTCTTCTAAAATAAAATCTCAAGGCGGAAGAAAACCTTTGTTAAGTCTCTAAAATGTCTGATGTGCATTTTCCTAAGTTTTGATGAGAACTAAACATTGGTTAATAATTTAATTAACCTTCATATTGGTTGCTAACCTGTCTATCTAGTGTGCAGATTAAAACTGTAAGAATCATCTCTCTGCTCATAAGTGACTACCTATCTGGATAAGCGAAAGTCAACCTGTCTGTTGACTGTGATTATTGACTTCTTTCAAGATACATCATCAACCTGTCTCCCCACGAGTTCCTATACGTGTATGAGGTTACTCGTTGAAGAACCAAGGACCAAACAAGCTTTTGTTAGCTGTCCCATCTGAAAGAGACTTGAAGCATTCCCTCCTACTCAGTTTCACGCCTATCAAGAAAAGTCAGAAGTTACTCTCTCAAGCAACCTCGGTTATCAGAACCAAAGACCAGTTAAAGAATGCTTCGAACATGCTTTATTCCCTAGTACCTCTGGTCCTTACACGAAAAGGGAATTGTAGTCAGCAAAGTACAAAAATTTCTTTGCACAACTCTGATATGGCTGTATCACGATGCATAAAGCCATGATCCTTCATGTTAGAGTACAACCAACGTTCCTATTGAATTAATGGCTGCCCAGAATGACTCTATTGTATTTACTGAAGTTCTGCTTGAAGCCAACATCTGAGGGAATGCCTCTAACGGATCATAAATGCTTGAAGACTATAAATACAGAAGTCATTGAAGATGAAGTATAGAGAATACACATAGCATTAAAGAGCAATTACTCTGTGCATTAATATCTTCATTCTTTCATTCTGTATTCTTCAATCATTTGAAGTTATTACACAGACTTTCCTAAGATTTATATTTAAACCACTCTCTGAGTGTTAGTGAAAGTTCTGTCTGTCTGAAGTTGTATTTATTACAAACTAAATCTCTCAAACAAACCTGAGTGAGCCTGAAGAGGCTAGGTATTCAAAGAATACTTGTCTTGGAGCCTGAAGAGGCTAGGTGTGCAAAGAATAGTTGTCTTGGAGCCTGAAGAGGCTAGGTGTGCAAACATTACTTGGAGTCTATAACCTGATCAGTTATAGTGGATAAAACATGGTGCTGCCAAGGACTAGACATAGCTCTTTGCTTTAAAGAGTGAATCAGGATAAATAGCCGTGTCAATCTCTCTTTCTTTATAAACTCTTTAGTTGCCTTAGTTTTCTTATCCGTTTTTCAAGTGGTGTGTTTGGCTAAGTCAATGTTAAAATTTCATCAGACAGGTCACCTGTCTGTCTTGTATCTTTCCACTCGTCTGAACTAAGCTTCTGTATGCGAAAAGATTTCAACTTTATTTAAATTCTGATAAACACAATTCAACCCATCTTCTCATGTTTATAGTTGTCTATTTCAACCTTATCCATGGATCGCGCATTACAAACATGAATCGCATAGGGCTTTAGCGTTTACCTCTTGAAGCGTGCTTTCATTTTCTTGATCACCAGTGCCACGAAGGGGTAGCACCTCTACTCAGTCCATGCGAGCTAATGGGCGTCGAAGCTATGCATCTTGTGCTAGCTGACGGCTACGGGAAGGCACAGTTAGCAAGACTAGGTAAGAGGGGAGAGCACTAGCCTATTTATAACTTGGCTGCTCCCTTTAACCTAACTGCTTACCCTATTGTGCTTTGTACACTACAAGCCCAATTGTCCTTTAAATTAATTAAATCATATTTCATTAATTTAACTGCTCCGCATTTGCTCTATGTGTGTGACCCTATAGGCTCCCACTAAGTTGGCAATAATATTAATATTATAATAATATCAAATAGTAATTATAATATTAAATATTATAAATAATGAGCGGCATCTAACAATGCATCATTACTACCCAATCAACGAGAGTATCGATGATCCGAATTTAGCCTTACCGCGACCAAAATTTACCGTGCAGTGATTGAACACAAGGAATAAAAGTGTCATCCTTGTTATGTTCAATTATTTATTTCTCGATCCCTGAGTCGACGTGTAATCACAAACGGGCGCAATATCACATATTGGCCCACTTCCTCTTGGCCACGCATATTTCACGTCTCACTTTATCGAGGGGCCCAAGACATGTTATGTTGGAGGGACGAATCCTGCCTAGATCACTCGCACTCCTCCACATAATTTATTGCGGGCCCAATAACTACCTTTATGATCACCGTGTTACGTATGACGTTTGATAGCATTAAAGCCTACAGCTCCTCATGTAGGAATCGTAGTGACTTCAAGTCGAAGGACTACTTCACTATGGTCGCCATGAGAATACTTATGACACTTATATAACTATTATGAAGTATTCTCATAATGGGTCATCCGGCATAAATATTACTCCTAATATTTATACCCGTGTGCTGACTTGATACCACATCTCCATGACCCGTGAGATATGGCCATCAGTCTACTCACACAATAGTCTCTATGTATTTTAGTCGTCCAGATTAACAATGATACTCGACTACAGATATTTAATAATAGTATTCTATTATTCAATAAGGTCTCACGATTAAGTCACGTACTTAATATCCCATTGAATGAACTGTCTATTCTAAGGACTTTATTATGTTATAAACTAATAACATAATAAATGAATGCATTATTCATATATCAAATATATGATTAAATTCATGATACAAATAATGATCTATTCAAAATACATTGGCCTCTAGGACTTACACCAACAAACTCCCACTAGCACTAGAGCCAATCGGGCATCAATCTAACACCCATTGATCTAATGTGAGTGTCATGCTGTTATTGAGCAAGAGAATCCATCAGCGGATTATTTAGTGTTGTTATTCTGCATATCTTCACATTTCTCCTCTATCGATCGTCAATCAAATGAGATGGAAGCACCTAAGTATATGTTTGAATTGTTGGTGAGATCATGTTTCCTTAGCTTATACGATTACTCCATCACCATCGCAACGAGATCAATGGAGTTCGTAAATTTAGGAATCATTCATAGTTCATAAATGAACTTGCCGATCCAAATGACCTTTAAATCTACATTTAAGACAACTATATATTTGGACTCTGTAATGAAATCTATAACTGTCTCGCACTTGGAACTTTTTCCAAGTATATAGTGCCACCATTAAGATAAAACACAAATCCAGACTGCAATCTAGAATAATATTTATCGGTTTGGAAACACTATCTATGTAATACTTTACAATGACTTCTTCCTCACCTTCATCTGTCAAGAATGTATCCTAAGTTCTTCTTGGATACTTAAGGATGTTCTTGACTACAATTCAGTGACCTTTACCGATATCAATTGGTACCTTCTTGTCATACTCAAAGCATACAAGAAGACTAGTGTAGTACATAATGTACTTTGACTAAGGCCTAGCAATTTTAGTGATCTATCTCTATAGATCCTAAGTCCTAACATGTAGGAACCTTCGCCAAAGTCCTTCATTGAGAATCAATTTCCCACATTATGCAGTGTTAGGATATCGTTTCCGATAAGCAGTATGTCATCCACATACAATACAAGCAAGACAACCTCACTCCCACTAACCTTCTTATACACACAAGGTTCATCTTCGTTCTTGATGAATCCAAACTGTCCAACAGCTTCATCATAACGAAGATTCCAGCTTCTGGAAGCTTGATTTAATCCATAAATGGATCTCTGCAACTGACATATCTTTCCAACATACTTTAGATCTACAAAACCCTTGGATTGTGTCATGTACACATCCTCAGGAAGATTCCCGTTAAGGAATGCAGTCCTGACATCCACCTGTCAGATCTCATAGTCATAGTATGCAGCAATAGCAAGTAGAATCCGAACGGATTTGAGCATCACTATAGGGGAGATGGTTTCATCATAGTCTACACCATGAATTTTCTTGAAACATTTCGCAACCAGTCGCACCTTAAAGGTACTCACTTTACCATCCATGTCATCTTTCTTCTTGAAGACCCACTTGCACCCTATGGGTTTTACCCCTTCGGGTGGCTCAACCAAGGTCCATATCTGGTTTGTGTACATGGATTCAATTTCGGATCCTATGGCCTCAAGCCACTTCTCAGATTCCGGCCCAAATACGGCCTCCTGGTAGGTTACAGGCTCATCTTGATCCATGAGCAACACGTCGCCTTCCTAAGTCAGGAGAAGTCCATATCTCTCAAGTTGGTGACGTGGCCTGTTAGACCTATGCAAGCTTTGTGTTACTTGAACCGGAAGTTGTTACACAACATCTTGTGGAACTAGTTCTTGTTCCATTGTAGGCGGTTCAATATTTTGTGGTACTTGGATTTCTCCAAGTTCTACATTTCTCTCACTATTTCCTTTGGAGACGTATTCCTTCTCAAGGAACACTCCAGTCCTAGAGATAAACACTTTGTCATCGAAGGAGTTCCAGAAACCTGATATCCCCAAATCCTCATAAATGACATACTGGGCCTTCGGCCTATCCATATCTCATATGGACTCTTTTCAATCGCCTTAAGTGGAACACGGTTAAGAGTGAATGCAACTATAAGTAGATAAAAACTCTAGAAAGAGTCATAAAAGTTATGAATCACTTATCATAGATCGTACTATGTCTTACAAGGTGCGATTTCTCCATTCTGACATACCATTCCATTGTGGCGTTCCAGGTGGAGTGAGTTGGGACACTATCCCACATTCTCTTAGATAGTCATCAAACTCTTGGCTTAAGTATTCTCCACTACGATTTGGTCGTATGGCCTTAATACTTTTGCCAAATCGGTTCTCCACTTCATTTCTTGAACTCTTTGAACCTTTCAAAGGTTTCATACTTCCGTTTCATAAGATACACAAATCCATAGCAACTGAAAACATCAGTAAATGTGATGAAGTAAGGAAAACCACCTCTAGCAGACGTGTTTAGGGGACCACATACATTGCTATGTATCAAGCCCTAAAGATCACTCACCCTTTCACCTTGCCCGGTGAATGGGGCCTTAGTTATCTTCCCCAACAAGCTAGATTTACATACATCAAACGATTCATAATCGAATGATTCCAAGAGTCCATACTTATGGAGCTTAGGGATGCGTTTTTCACCTATATGGCCTAAACGACAATGCCAAAGGCATGTATAGTTCAAATCACTTGGTTTGATCATTTTCGCAATAATATCATAGATGGGCATATGAGAATTAAGGACATAAAGTCCATTATCCAAAAACTTGCTAGCATAGAAAATATTATGTGACTGATGTTTCTACCGATAACTGGAACATAATAACATTTATTTAGTTCCAAAACAAGCCCCGAAGGCAAAGTCAAATACTTCTATAGTTAATGCAGTAACTTTTGCTCAATTTCCTATTCATATGTTGACTTCGCCTTTAGTCAACATCCTACTCCCTTTGATCCTTCACATTAATGTGAGATCTACATGCGTTATCAAATACCCATGATTTTGAAATAGGTTGACTTCTACAACATGATGCTCGAAGAGGAAGTCATGCTTACTTTCCTTTCATATATTCTTTCTAGTATCTTTAGCAGTTTTCAAATGTCTGGTCAAGCCACAATGAAATCAACTGCTTTCCTCTGCAACCCTGCCTATTAGCTTCAAGACAGAAGTACTGGGCTTGAACTTGTTCTTGCCCTTGCTCTTCTCCTTGTTTAGTAGGTTTAAGACTTTTTCTTTTCAAGACAATCACAATAGTCTACTCCTACCCTTTTCTACTGCAGAGACTATGCTCGGTAGGTCTCAACTTCCTTTGCAATCTCTGGTAGGGTCTGTCAGAATCGTTCACAATGATTTGACTTAACTATCCAACAACAATTGCAAGATCATATCACTGGCCAACATTTGGCCAAAAGGAAATCTCATTTTACCAAGTTCTTAATGTACTCAATAATATGAAGTACATTATAACTATCACGATTTCCTTTCTATCAGTTCGTAACTGAAAAAGATCGAAAAGACTTATGGTTCTTATGCATCGCATGCTCTCAATAGAGCATCGTGAGGTGCATGATCATATCACGTGCCTTCATGGTTGCAAGCTTGAGGCATCCTACATCCAGGACAACGATGTGATTCTTCTCGTAAGCATCCATTCAATCCTAGTAGGAACTGGTTGCTCAGGAATCATTTGCTCAAGAACATACAACTATTTCTCGTACTTGAGGACAATCCTCAAATTCTTGTACCAATCCAGAAATTTAATTCTAGATACTTTGTCCTTCTCAAGGACAAATCGCAATAAGTTAACTTATAGTGTTTTATTTAATGGTAATTCTAATTACAGAAGTATACAGAATATAAGTTATCATGATAAAACATATTTAATAAGGTCTTTTATTAAATACACTACCACTATTTTACTCAAATCAATGACCCTCATCATTGACTCGGAAAATCCCGTTGGAAGATTTTCTAGTGACGCCGGGATCCATATTTCACCTCGTTTTGAGTCAACTTTGGATGATCTCCCAAAACTTGGTTATTTAGGTAGGAAACTCATTTCCAATTACATCTCACGTAACTCTTGGATCAGTTGGGTGAATAACTCTTATTCTAATTCATATCATGAATTGAAGCCCAACTCAATGCCTCTAAGCCTTTTAATCCTATTGAATTTGGCTTAGTTAAGTCAAATCCAATGGATAGCATTTGGACATTACAATTGTCTCATCACATTTTACTAGTACAGAAAAATGCACTCCGCTTTGACAGACCTACACGCATTCGATATTAGTCTTGATGAGTGCCATGCATTGGAATGCTCTTAAACTTAATATTTCCTTTTGAGGGATTTTTAATTAGTGATCTCCCCGGTGTTGTATCTCATACAAGGTGTCTCTCAGTATGCATGCATGCATACATGCTATTATATATTTAACAAACATATATCACATTTAAAACATACATGTATACATACATTTCATGAATCACATACTCAAACACACATCTCATACATTTCATGCATCTCATACATAAACATATAAGATAAGGTATTATAGTTATGGCCACCTAAAAACGCAAAACTTAAATAAATAATTATTACAAATCTTTGACCCTCGAGCAAACTTCTCAAGTTTCTCTCACGACGTCATCAATTGGTATTGCCTGCAATTACATTTATTTACAATAAATAAATAATTAAAGACACGGCACGCATACCGTATTTAAATAAATAAATCACGACACCGAAGTCGTATTTACCCAAAATAAATAACACCATAATCTAGGGTTATAACCATAAACCTTAAAATAAAATTATAACAATCAATAATAATAATAATAATAATAATAATAATAATAATAATAATAATAATAATAAATAAAACACTTTTATTATAATAATAATTATTATTAAATAATTATAAAGATAAGAATTGAACATCAATTAACGGATTTCAAAACAATTCTTGCATTAATTGATGTCGAAATCAAAGGCATAAACAAGTGATTCAATCACTTGAAATCACGTACAATATTGGCCATTTTTCGGGAAAAAATTGAATGCCCAGAATATTGATAACATAAATAAGGATATTGATTTCAAAATCAATAGTTGATACCAAGTGAACCAGATTTTAAATCAAAGAAATCCTATTTTTAATTCAATGTAAAATCAAAATCGTGAATTAAACATGTAGCCATGTACTGCTCCAATTTGAAAACGTTCAATTTGGAAAAAGAACAATTTGTGCACTACACGTAGCACAGGATTCATCTGCGCAAAGTTGAAGTCGAATTCAACTTCCATACAAACTGTACGCATATATTTAACTTCCACTTTTGATTCTTTTATTTTCTTTCTTTACCTTTTTTTTTTCAAAAAAAATTGAGATTGAAATCAAAAGTTCACTAAACAGAAGTTCACGCATAAAGTGGAAAGCAGCGCACACATACGTACTGGTTCATATTGTTCCGTTCACTTTTCCGGGAAGAAAAACTTTATGCTTTATGCACGCCGGTACACATCGAAAGAACATGTACTCATATATATATATATATATATATATATATATATATATATATATATATATATATATATCAACATTATATATATCAAACAAAAACAAATATGTGTTCGTAAAAAATAACGTGGATCCATTTGAATCATATTCTAAAGCAATAAAACATGTTATCAAGCAAGGCAAACAAGCACATATGAACTCAAGGTGATAACGACCATACGCTCTGATACTCCCATGAGATTATTCTCTACTAAAATCAAATCTCAAAGGCAGAAGAAAACGTAGCAGCAAATGTCGGAGCTATGCGTCTTGTCCTAGCTGACGACTATGAGAGGCATAGTCAGCAAGACTAGGTTAGAGAGAGCACTAACCTATTTATAAGATGACAGCTCCTTTTTACCTAATTGTTTACCCTATTTGGCTTTGTACGCTACAAGCCCAATTGTCCTCTAAATTAATTAAATCATATTTAATTAACTTAACTGCTCTGCATTTGCTCTATGCTTGTGACCCTATAGGCTCCCACTAAGTTGGCAATAATATTAATATTATAGTAATATCAAATATTAATTATAATATTAAATATTATAAATAATGAATGACATCTAGCAATGCATCATTACTACCCAATCAGCGAGAATATCGGTGATCCGATTTTAGCCTTACCGCGACCAAAATTTACCGTACAGTAAATGTCCCTTCGTCCATATGTTTTAATTGAATACAAGGCATAAGAGTGTTATCCTTGTTATGTTCAATTATTTATTCATTGATCCATGAGTAGACGTGTAATCACAAACAAGCACAATATCATGTATTGACCCACTTCCGCATGGCCGTGCATATTTCACGTCTCACTTTATCGAGGGGCCCAAGACAGTACCCATGTTATGTAGGAGGGACGAGTCCTGTCTAGATCACTCACACTCCTCCACATGATTTATTGCGGGCCCAATAACTACCTTTAAGATCACCCTGTTACACGTGACGTTTGATAGCATTAAAGCCTACAACTTCTCATGTAGGAATCATAGTGACTTCAAGTCGAAGAACTACTTCACTATAGTCGCCGTGAGAATACTTATGACACTTACATAACAATTATGAAGCATTCTCATAATGGGTCATCCGACATAAATATTACTCCTGATATTTATACTCGTGTACTGACTTGATATCACATATCCATGACTCATGAGATGTGGTCATCAGTCTACTCACACAATAGTCTCTATGTATTATTGTCGTCCTAATTAACAATAATACTTGACAACAGATATTTAAAAATAGTGTTCTATTATTCAATGATGTCTCGTAATTAAGTCACGTACTTAATATCTAATTGAATGAACTGCCTATTCTAAGGATTTTATTATGATATAAACTAATAACATAATAAATTAATGCCTTATTCATATATCAAATATATGATTAAATTCATGATACAAATAGTGATCTATTCAAAATAGGTTGGCCTCTAGGGCTTACACCAACAAGGATGACATTTCCATTTTCATCAGTTGGACTGTAAGGTCCTTGAGATATAATTTCCCATAGATCCAAATCAGTTGACTCGATGTACTTTTTCATCTTGTTTTTCCAGTATTTATAATCTTTTCCATTGAACATGGGAGGTCTGCTAAGATATGTACCCTGATTGTACATACTGTTGGTTGAGCCTGCTTCACTTGCCATTCTCTAGAATCTTTTCCTCTACACTATGAGGTGCTCAACCCAAAGGCTGAGCTCTGATACCAACTGAAATGGCTCAAAACAACACTAGAAGTGGGGGTTGAATAATGTTTGAGAAATCAGAGGGTTTCAAGCACAAAACAAAATTCAGTACAGATAAGACGCTTAGACACAGACGTCTTTTTGAGCAAACTGAATATAAGCTATTAACACTCCCCGGTTAGTTAACAGGATAAATAAATAAACTCAATAAAAAAGTAAAGAGCTAAGGAAAGAAGATACTTAGAGATTTATTCTGGTTCACCCACAATCTTTGGGCTATATCCAGTCCTTGGCTTCACCAAGTTTTAGCACTATAGCTGATCAAGGTTACAGACGAGTATTATTTGCACACCTAGCCTCTCCGAGCTCAACACAAGTATTATTTGCACACCTAGCCTCTCCGGGCTCAACACAAGTATTATTTGCACACCTAGCCTCTCCAATATCAACATGTATTCTTGAAACAAGCCTCTTCAGGCTCAGGGAGTTTTGAGAGTTGTTTGAAGCACAACTTCAGGTTTACAATAACAATTCAACCAATTTTACACTTCAGTAAGTGAATGTAGACTTTTAGATCCGGGGAGTTGCAGATGAGTTCTTCTCTAGATGATTTTCAGTATGAGAATAAGATGAAAGTGATGATAGCTTTCAGCTATTTCAAGTCTCGATATGAATTTTTTTCTTTTGAATAAGATTGCCTTCACAATATGTCGAGTATTGTGGTTGTTTCTTAGTTGTTAATATTCTTTCAGAGTCTCGTCACTACTTTGAGTTCTCCAATCTTCTTCTATTTATATTAGCTTACAAAAGATCCATTGAGATGCAATCGAAGGTGTCTCAACTTTATCCTTCAGATAATAGCCATTCTGACTTGACAATAAACGCTCAAAGGAACATTGGAGATCTTTTGTTTGACCACATAGTATAGCAGATATGCTTTTCTTGCTTTGAGCAGCTTTCTTTCCTTATTTGTGCAACACTCAAAATGTCAGATAAAGTAGCTTTTCTCTTACTTGCATAAGGAACATATTTGTAGCATTGTTTTTTGTCTTTTCTTCTTTCTGAGATCTCGATTGAAGACAGGTAATATATTAATAAACTTCTTTCAAGTTTAATTAATTAGATTTCTAATCATACTACTTTTAATTTCAGAGAGTAAGCAGATTAATTAATTATATTTCAACTTCATAAAGTGCTTTTCTTCTTTGCGAGTTGCTTCAGAGATGCGAATATAGAGTTTCATGTCTAAATGCTACATGTCTTCCATACTAAAGGTGTAAGCAATGAATATCTTTTGAATTCTTCAAATAGTTCTGACAAGAGTTTGGTCCTGTATTTGTAAGAGACTAAGACACATTTTATGAGGGACAGACGCTTCTTGATGTGTATCTTCTTGACATGGTTTAGACTGTAAACTTGATCCATCTTCTTTCAACTTCCTTCAGAAGATAGTGTTTGTATTCTCTGATTCTTCGAAGAGTATTTTGATCAGTGTATATTGTATATCACTTCGAGCTTCTTTCTTAGACACAAGAAGAATAATCTTTAACAAATCGACTTTGGCATTCTTGTTTCTAGTAGCTTGATAAGGAGAATGAGGCTTTATCTTCAACTTCCAATCTTGAAGATGATAGATACTTGAATACTTTGCTTCAGTGCTGATAACAGCTTTTCTTCAGAGAGTCAAGGAGTCTGAGAAATGATGTTGACTTTAGGCTTCAGCTTGAATCTAACATTAGATGCTTTAGGCTTCAACATATATTTGGCAACCATAAATAAGATGCATATATTTAAGATGTTGATCCTTTCATATCCTTTAGTTGATTTGATTCTGCTAAGATAGTGTCATTTTTCTGCACACTCAAATAGATTATTAGCAATATTTACACAGTTCATATGAACTCATTTTCTTAATGTTTAGGTTCATCAAAATACATACGGACTAACCAGAGTATGAATCAGATACATGACAGAGTCAAAACGCCTTGTGACTTAAGAGAAGGCACTACTCTTTGGTATGAAACAAACTTCATACTAGTATTTTATATGCTTTCTCTCTCTCCTATCTTGTTTTTTATTTCTTTAACTTTGTGTTAGCGGAAGAATTTCAAATTCTTGACAGAAATAAATCCGACAGGATGACGGAAGAACTGAGGGAAGGACTGTCAAAAATATGAAAATTCGACATAAAGAAGAACGTCGAACTCAAGATTATAAGAATTGACAATTGTGGAGTTGACAAGAAGTTCTTCAGTTAACATGTCAGACAAGCAAAGCCGTCAAAAAGGTGAAACTTAGATCGCATCTGTTAAAAGTGAAATTGCTGGTTATTGACGGATGCATTTGACTGACTGACAAAGGAATCAGAATGACAAATGATATTTTCTAAGTATTATACTTAGCCGACAAGAAGATACTGGTCGACAGAAAGGATAAATTGACAACCCAGTTTTTGACAAAATGCTAAGAAGAGTTGTCAAACGTACAAAAATGTGGAAATGGCTAAGTCCTTAAGGTTGACAAGGCATCAGCAAGATAAACCGTCAAGCAACCAGACCGTTGAAGACAATCAAGTTGACACAGAGCGGTTCAAGAAATTGAGCAATTGACAGAATGGTTTGGCAAGCGGTTTAAGTATAAAACTTAAGAGAACTGCCGAAGACATGTGGCAGTCTTTTAGATAGGAAGTTATCTCTAGAAGTTATTTTATTTGCCTATAAATATTGATCACAACAATGTAAAAGAGGAGGTTACTTGATACACATCCTACACATCTCGATCACACAGCAGATTGATGGATTACATTCAAGTATTTCCTCCTTCCCTTTTATTTTAATTTAATATGAAAACCCAGTGCAATTCTGGTGTATGTTCTTCAAGTTCTTTATATGTTCTTCATTACTTTCAATGTTTCTTTCACGTTCTTCATTCAAGTTCTTTTATTTATTACATCTAGTAGTCATTTAATCACGCTTTATTCAAATTTCTCTGCAAATTAGTATTACTTCCATTTCATACTACGTACGAAATTTATGCAAATAGGAAGTTACTTTCATTTAAGAAACTGACTTTTCTGTTCAAATTCGAACTATATTTTCAAAATACAAGAACAATTTTATTGTGAAGCATTAACATTGACAATACTTTGTACATTACCTTTACGCATTTGTTTTAACACCAAGTCCTTGCCAGTATTTACTAAATTTGACTAATTTTTCAAATTCATACTTGGCAGACAACACATACACACATCTTGACGAGATTACCGCATAACTCGTAGGTCCCACACTCGTTTGATCTTCAATTATTTGTAACAAAGGAATTTTGGTCAGAAACCAAAAACCAACGTTAACAAATTGGCACGCCTGGTGGGACGAGTTTAGAGTAACTCGTACAGTGTCACGAATTTGACATACAAATTTATTGTATGCGTCTACGGAGTGGAAAGGTGGTTCAAACATCATCTATTTCCCAAAAATCTGAATATGAGTAGTGCAAGTGATGCAGGTGTGGTAGGCACTAACGCCGCTGTGTCAACGGGGGATGCTATTGCACCAGTTGACAATATTCCCGCAACCAGGGCTAACGCCACTAATGCAGGGAATAATAGCACTAATAGTTTAGGTGGGAGAAGAGGCGTTTCTTACGCCCAAGTTGTCAATAGATTTGACGAAGTTGGCCAAGGAACACTTCCGTCACCAACTTCCCCAGTTTTATAACAAGTAAATCCACTAACTGCCGGATTGTCTCCACGAAGTGTTGTGAATTCAAATCCAAGAGGGACTACGCAACCTCTGTCACAACCTTTGTATGGGATGCCTTATGGTTCAACTACTGTCAATCCAAATACCCCATTCGCATACATACCATATCCAAATGGAATGACGATGGCTGCCCATACATCTGGACAGGCAGGGCCATCGGCTGGGGGGCAGATTCCCAGTCATGCGAATGGGATAACAGGGTCAATGGTAGTATCCCATTCTCGACAAGAGCAACCAGTAGAAAGGCCACATATATCCCCATTGAGACAACCCCCACAAAGTATTGTTGGTCTGTCGGAGGCTACATTAGCCAACGTCCGACAGCAGATTGACTCTAGTAACCATGACATGGTGAATATCTTTACTCAACAAATGAGTACAGTGATTACGCCATTGGAAAACACAAATAATGCATGCTTGACATTGGCAAACGAGATACGTAGGTTGAATAGAGCCTTGGGCGTTGTGACCCCAGGTGATAACCAAAATACTAATAGAAATCTCAATGGGAATGTCAATATGAATGAACAACCACAAGTTATACAAATTGACGGATCTGAACAAGATGATGAGCGGCAAAAGTCCCATCGTCGGATTCCTTTGAGACGTGGAAATGTACATATTCTACGACCAGAGGAAGACGGAGATTTGGTCATAAACCAGGGGGCTTTTGGAGCGTTTCGTCCCAACGTTCTAAATCAGAACATCAATTAAGTCGTTGAGCAAGCATTGAATAGGTTTGATTTTAACATAGGTTATGCCAACCAACCATTTTTTGCTTCGGCATTTCCTGATTGGGACCAACAGGCAGAAATGCCTCGAGGATATAAAATACCCAAATTGTCAAAATTCTCAGGAGAAAGTGGAGAGTCGATAGTCGAGCACATTGCCCGATATACGATCGAGTTGGGTGATTTGCCACTAGAGGAGGGGTTAAAGATGAAATTCTTACCTAGTTCGTTGCCTAAGAATGCTTTTTCTTGGTTTTCAACTCTAAGGCCTAATTCCATACATTCTTGGAATCAATTAGAAAGGAGTTTTCATGACCAATTCTTCAGGGGTGACTTGAAAATAGGGTTGACCAATTTATTTGGAATTAAAAGAATGAATAACGAGTCTGTCGATGACTATCTTGCCCCGATTCCGTCAAATGAGGAGTCGTTTCTTCACCACTATCCCTGAGGCAGAAATAGTGAAGATTGCTGCTGGGGGTCCAGATTATCATATTAGGAAGAAGTTGGTCAACCGACATCTAATTGATCTTGCCTAGTTAGGAGATAAAGTCCGTCAAATTGAACAATTGAAAGCTGAAAAGGTTTTCAAGCAAAAGAGATTCCTCAAAAGGGAAAAGATTAATTTTGTCGGATGCAATGAATTCGACGAGGAGGGCAACGATTCTGAGGAATATGAGGTAGATTATGTTGAGTTAAAAAACGGTCCACCTTATATATGCCAAGCTTTGAAGCCTGCGAGGGCCAAAGAAAGGATCCCTTTCATTAATAAGAAAGTGTATACATTTGATGTGACCAAGGCCGATCAAATATTTGACATACTACTCAAAGATAAGCAGTTAAAATTGTCAGATGATCATAGGCTTTTGAAAGCCCGTGAGATTAAAGATCGGAAGTACTGTAAGTATCATAACACTTTTGGTCATGTAACTAATGATTTTATGCATTTCAGGGATATTATTCAGAAAGGTTTGGCAAAAGGAAGATTAAAATTTTCAGACAAGAAACCAGACATGAAGGTTGACACAGAACCCTTTGGTCCTGAAGTTAACAAGGCAGACCTCCAAGTCCCTATGGGAATAGGCATGGTCAACATCAGGGCTGGGCAGAATATCCAGATGGATTTGTAGGATTCATTTGATGTTTATCCAAATCCGGGAGAACCTCTTGCCGATTTCACGACAGCAAGAAATCTGACGGCATAATTAAAATTTGCCCAAGATGCGAAGCATTTTATGATGAAGTGGCTACCGAGAAAGCCAGGGGACAGAGACCATCATCATATCACCCACGTGATAGAACTGAGTCTCGTAATGGTGGTAACCAAGGCAGACTGTCACACTCGGGCAGCCATGCTGGGTCTAACAGTATACACAGGAATGTTGCACCTGTTGTTAACAGGCAGATAAACAACCGTCAACAACACATGCATCAGACAAGACCTAGACAGCACCACACCGGAGGTTGGCTTGAGGAGCCACTCAGAGGATCAGTGGAAAATAACTCTGTCGGTGGCAGATTCAATTCCGTCAAGACCAGGAAACCCGCATCCAACGTAATGGTGGATCAATGGGTGAAGAATTCTGCCACGGCTCAGTATCCAGAGTTACAAAAGTAGACTTGGGTTAGGAGAAACAAGTTCAGTGATCGTGGTCTACCCTTTTGGAATGAGAATTACCGAAGGGGCCAATTAGCTCAAAATACTCAGACGATAGGGCCTGGTCTGTCAGGACCATCAACTCAATTGGCCATCTCTAAGAGCCAAAAGAGGAGGCTGCAGAGGCTCCGACAGGCTCAAAAGAAGAAGCTTGTCAGGAAAGAAGGCGTCGCCATAAAGGAGATGCCTTCACAAGATACTGGTTGTCTGGTAGCAGTGACTGACAACAAAGCCGACAAGAAAGGATACGCCAAAATGAAAAGCGTAATGGTGACCCATCCCATGGAAGCTGATACGATGGGACCCAGTAATCAAGCCAGGCAAAATAAGCCTACATATAAGGTTTTCACAGAAAAGAAGAAGGCTTCAGGCCAGGCATCACCACCAGTAAGATCCACTGGTAAATGGCTTGTCGGGCTGGCAGAGATGGAAAAGGTTGCAGGACTCGAGAAAAAGTTTGAGGCCAGAATATAAAAACAATTGACAATGTTCAGGCCTGAGTGTGATTTAACCAAAGAAGAATTGTCATTCGATGCTGTCATCGAAGCACTGAATGATCCAAATGATGATATGAACATCAGCGGAGCCATGGACATGGACTGCCAGAATGAAGATTGGGCAGACATCATTGAGGCACTAGACAACTGTGGCGCAGGGATTGCCCGACCTCTGTCAGATAGGTCAGGATCAGATGACGAGAGTGATTTGAGAAGAAATCACGGAAGAATGGTTGGAGGTGCATTTTTGGATGAGGATCTAGACAATGAAGTTATACTAGAGCCTGGGATGAGAATGAAGATAGGGTTGATTTCATTCATTCCAGCAGAATACGAGGCATATCTTGAGATAGATTTCTCTGATGATGATGATGATGCCGTTAACAATGCAACAGACCCAGGCGATTGCTGGATATGTGTTCAGGAGAACTTGGTTACCGTATTCGACAATGTATCTCAGCTGGAGAAGCCCACCGATGAGCAGAGAAACCATTTGAGACCTTTACATATAAAAGCCATAATAGATGGAAGACCTACCAACAGGGTTTTAATTGACGGGGGAGCTGCTGTGAACCTGATGCCAAGAGCAATGTTCAAAAAGTTAGGGAAGGATCAGTCGGATTTAATCCCGACAGATATGGTTGTCACTGACTTCAGTGGCAAAACTTCTCCGTCAGATGGTGTCGTTTTGTTAAACATACATGTTGGAACCGTCGAAAGGATGACACTGTTTGTAATAATCCCGGCCAAGTCAAGCTACAACATATTACTTGGCAGGGACTGGATTCACGCTGTAGGAGCGGTTTCGTCAACAGTGCATCAAAAAGCAATCTTATGGAATGACCAAGATCAGGTAGAAATCGTGGGGGCAGATGACAGTGCTTGCTATGCTCAGCAGTCACATATTGATTTCAAGGTATGTTCACCAAACGTCAGGCCTATAACTGCCAACGAGGGGGTCATTGACAAGGATGCATTGGAAGCAAGTCTTCTCAGCCAATTCGGTGTTAAGGTAAAAGACAAGGCCGATAAGACTCGGCCAAATTCCGAAAATGAGCCTTGAAACCCACCTGAAAAGATTGTCAGCCTATCTGGCCGATAGAGAAGTACACACTCCAGAGAGTGTGTTGACGGATTGTATCATTGACGACGACCCTTTGGGTTTCGAGAAAGGAGCCGAAGTTAAGCAAAACGTGGAAGTAGAGGATCCTCTGGAAGAAGTAAATTTGGGGACGGAAGAAAAGAAAAGACCCATTTTTGTCAGTGCTTTTCTGCCAGAGGATTACAAACAAAAACTTCTCGGATTAATAGCAGAGTACAAAGATTGCTTTGCATGGGACTACAATGAAATGCCTGGTTTAAACAGAGATCTTGTTGAACACCGACTGCCACTTAGGGAGGATTGCAAGCCTGTTAAGCAGGTAAGTAGAGGGTTTTCTCCAGAGGTGGTGCATAAAATCAAAAAGGAGGTACAAAGACTGCTTAAAGCAAAGTTCATTCGAACAACCAGGTATGTCGATTGGCATTCTAATGTAGTTCCTGTCATTAAAAAGAATGGCAAAATGAGGGTATCCATAGACTTTAGAAATTTAAATATGGCTACCCCCAAAGATGAGTATCCAATGCCAATAGCCGACATGCTTGTCGACTCAGCATCAGGAAACGAAATTTTAAGTTGTATGGATGGCCATGCAGGTTATAATCAAATATTTATAGCCGAAGAAGATGTGCCAAAGACTGCCTTCAAGTGTCCAGGAACGATTGGGACATATGAATGGATTGTCATGCCTTTCGGTTTAAAGAATGCAGGAGCTACCTATCAACGAGCAATGAATACAATTTTCCATGATGTTATTGGAAAATTCATAGAAGTATATATTGATGACGTGGTTGTCAAGTCCAAAACCAAAGATGGCCACTTGGAGCATCTGAAGCAAGGGTTTGAAAGGATGAGAAGGCATAACCTCAAAATGAACCCAAAGAAGTGTAGCTTCGGAGTGTCGGCTGCCAAATTCCTCGGATTCCTAGTCCACAAAAAAGGAATTGAGGTAGACAAGAATAAAGCCAAAGCGGTCATGGAAGCTTCAACACCGACAGATAAAAAGGAATTACAATCCTTCCTAGGAAAGGTTAACTTTCTAAGAAGGTTTATATCAAATCTGTCAGGAAGGACAAGAATATTTGCACCGCTGGTCAAGTTGAAATCAGATCAAAGCTTCATATGGGAGCCTTGTCACCAAGAGGCTTTTGAGCAGATCAAGCAATATCTAGTCAATCCACCGGTCATGATTCCCGCAGTGCCTCGTCGACAGCTGAAGTTGTACATATCGGCATCTGAAGACACTATAGGATGTCTATTGGCCCAGGATGATGATGACAATGTTGAAAGGGCCGTATATTATCTAAGCAGAGTCCTCAATGATGCTGAAAGAAGATATAGTGCAATAGAGAAGTTATGTCTAGCATTATATTTTTCTTGTACAAAACTTAAATATTATATGATGCCATGTCATGTATTCGTGATTTCCAAAACTGACGTTATAAAGTATATGTTGTCAAAACCAGTCCTTAATGGGCGTATTGGTAAATGGACCATCGCCTTGTCAGAGTATTCTTTACAATACGTGCCAGCTAAAGCTGTCAAAGGACAGGCAGTGGCTGACTTTTTGGTAGACCATCCAGGACTGGATGTGCCAGAAATAGATGTTGTCAGTTTACAACCCTGGAAACTCTATTTTGACGGATCAAGGCATCAAGGAGATAGTGGAGTAGGAATTTTAATCGTGACTCCACAAAGAACTCCTACTAAGTTCATGTTTGAACTTAAGTATCCATGTTCCAACAATGAATCTGAATATGAAGATTTGATTGTCGAATTGGAAATACTGATAGAAATAAAAGCATGAAATGTGCATATCTTTGGGGATTCTCAATTATTCATCAAACAACTTACTCAAGAATACAAGTGTGTCAACTACAACTTGACAAAATACTGTATCATAGCTAGTAGGTTAATGAAAAAATTCGATGACGTAATTGTCGAATATATTCCCAAAAATTTGAATCAAGAGGCTAACGAGTTGGCTCAAATAGCCTCAGGATACAAGATATCTCAAAAGGCTTTGTCAGGACTAATGGAAATCAGAGAAGTGTTGTATCCATTAGAAGAAAGAGATATTTTGGTTAATGATGTAATTCTACCTAATGACTGGAGGTTGCCAATAATCGAATATTTGGAAAATCCAAGTCAGAATGTAGATAGGAAAACGAAATATAAAGCATTGAATTACACAATGCAAGGAGGACTGTTATATAGAAGATATGTTGACGGGACTCTACACAAGTGCCTGAGTGAGCAAGATGCTTATTTGGCTCTATCAGAAGTCCATGAGGGCATATGTGGAGCCCAACAGGCAGGTGATAAAATGAAATGGATCCTTCGACGGAGTTTGTATTATTGGCCAACTATGATTAAATATTGCATTTTGTTCGCCAAATCTTGTGAACAATGTCAGAAACATGGTCGTATACAAAATGTACCGGCTAGCGAATTACATTCTATTGTCAAGCCTTGGCCATTTCGAGGATGGGCTGTAGATTTAATTGGTCAAATATATCCTTCTTCATCAAAAGGACATCAATTCATTCTAGTTGGAGTAGACTATTTTACCAAATGGGTAGAAGCTGTTTGCCTCAAAGCAGTCACCCAACAAGACATAATTGATTTCATTGAAAATCACATCATTTGTCGGTTTGGCATACCCCGGACTCTAACAACAGATCAAGGGTCAATATTCGTCGGTAAGAAAGTTGTGGAATACGTTGGTTCTAGGCATATAAGAATGCTCACGTCTACACCATATTATGCACAAGCAAATGGCCAAGTTGAGGCCATAAATAAGATCATTATTAGTCTTATTAAAAAGCATGTGGGCCGACAGCATAAGAGTTGGCATAGTACTCTTGATCAAATACAGTGGGCATATAGAAATTCACCCAGGCAGTCGACATGAACCTCACCATATCAGCTAACTTATGGGCACGATCCTGTGCTACCTGTCGAAATCAATCTCCAATCTACTCGCATTCAAAGGCAAAATGACTTGCCTACCGACCAATATTGGAATGCAATGCTGGACAAATTGGATGAGTTAAGTGACGAAAGATTGATTGCGTTAGAAAATTTGATTCGGCAAAAAGAAATAATTGCAAAGTTCTATGATAGTCGAGTTAAATTCAAATCATTTAAGTTAGATGATCTGGTGTGGAAAGTCATATTGCCCATGGATAAAAGTTGTCGAGAATATGGCAAATGGTCACCTAAATGGGAAGGACCATTTAGAATTGATAAAGTATTTTCTGGAAATGCTTATGCACTTGTCAATGATAATACTGGCTTGAAAATCAAGTCAATTAATGGAAAGTATTTGAAGGAATATAAACCGACAATGTTGGGAGTAAAAATTGACAACAAGTGAAAAGAAATAAGAATATTCACTAAATTGGCAATACAATGAAATATTGTCAAAAGCATAGGTTGTCAATTCAAGCCATATAGAGATTGGCAAGATGACAATATGCTATCAGAAATCAAGTTGTCAATCAAAGTTAATCTAATCCTAGAATACAAGGCTATGTGTCAACAACATTTTATTTTCCTTCGACAATGCAGAGGTATAACCCAATTTGATGAGGCTTCATTCCCCATTTGATGAGGTTCCAGCTGCTCCATATGTCAAGGATGCGCAAAGAAGGAGATGAGCAGGAGCAGATCTCACCATCATTTAAACCAGAAGGTTGTTGTTGCTATGGTGCAATAAAGATGACACAAAAGGAAAGACACTACCTTCCAGGATGAAGATGATGGAACTAGAGCAAGATGCACTCGTTCCGTATCGAGATCGGCTTCCCCCCCAGATGTGCAGCGAGGTCATCTCTAGATGTTACGTTGGTTGTTGACCTTCACTGCATGTTTTACGTTGGTTATTGACCTTCACTAAGGGTATGACCGTTAAAACAGAAACCTTGGTCTGAAATCTTAAGGTGGTAAGGTCAGATTCCCATGGGGGAAGAAGGAAGAATAGGTGGAAGCCCTTTGCAGGAGAAAGCATATTATGTGAAATACCCAACTATGAAATCGTGGATTTGTAGATCTCATTATTTATAGTTGGTTTAGAGAGACATTTATTGTGGTTTGGTTTACCAAAGTCTCGAAATTTATCATGGTATTTATGACGATTTGATAAGCATGAGTTACGAAGTTTATTGGGAACATGCGATCAAATCAAACAGTAAATAAACGTGCAAATAAGAAACATTTGATTAATTAATGATTGTCGGAAGTGACCAGATTAAAATCTTTATAAAGAGAACTACAATTGTCAATGTTGGCCTAGGTTAAAATCAAAGGATAACTGATCCCATGCAAGGGAAAGGTCTGTCTTGTCAGCAGTAGCAGCTTCATATTCAGGCTGTAACGTACGAAGTTTGCCAACTACACTTTCAGCTTTCCGGCCAAGTAGGATAGATTCATTGTCAATAGCTTTGACTATGTCTCTGCTCTTTTCTAAGGTCTTGTCAAACTTGGCACACTTCCGATCTGTCAATTCAACCTCTGCCAATAATTTCTTCCGATACTCCAGGAGACTCTCTTTAGTATGAATTCCGGTGGAGATAAGGTCAAGTTCCTTTTTCTTAGAGGTTTCAAGGTCTCGGAAGCGAGCTAAGAGATCATCTTTAGTCTTTTCTTCCTCTTCATAAGAAGGAATGACAGAAGTCATCCTTTCTAACTTGCCAGAGAGCCGCACCCAAAATTTATGGATGGAGAGAAAATGTGTACGGATCGGCACAGGGAGATTAGAATGGAGAGGAGTGATCTCTTTGATGAGTCGTGACAGTTCTTGTTGGATGTTGGTGTCAGATAAAAGTGCATCAAAAGGATTGACAAGAAGAGCCTGGAGATCATGCATGAGATTAATGACTCAAGAATCACTGGAGTCATGTTGAGTTGATGAAGAGGTGGCAGAGAGGGTTGACTCTTTACGACTTACTTCCGACAGCATATTAATCCAAGTGTTGAACTGAAGGGCCGGTTTAGGGTCAGGAGACTTCATGATGGGAGGTCTGACAGCAGGCGGAGAAGGAATAACTGTTGTTTCAGCCAGTAGGGCCTCCATGTCAATATCCTCATCCGAAATTTCAATTATGACGGCAGTCTCGATAGATGTGTCGGCAATAGAAGTCGGAATGATTGAAGTAAGATGATGAGGACTGGGGGGCATTTCTGGATGGGATTCAAAAGATTGAGGATCATCCATGAGGTCTCTGATGTCGGCAATAGTTCTTCCCAAAGTTCTGTCAGCCTGTACCTCCAAATCAGATCGATTCGTTGGTTCGACGGTCTTGTTGAGAATTTCCTGAATAGTCATTGAATCTTCAATCTGAGAGGATTTTTCCTGACATAAAGGAAAATGAGGAAAACATACATATATATATATATAAAGGGAGATGACAAGATCGGTGGAAATACCAGGTTAGAGTCCGAAGACATCAAGTCAACATCAGCACTCGTCTTCTCAGTTACGGGAATAGTCCCGGCGACTTTCTCTTTCGGCCAAGAGAAAAATAAAAAGTTGTAAATAAAAGATATGGCTTGATAGATCAGCTTAAAACTTTTACCTTGGATGGGTTGGAGGGAGAAGTGTTGGAAGAACTAACAACGATGTCTTGGACCTTAGATCCAGTGGAGGCTTTGCCGACATCAGAGTCTGACGAGATTGAAAAGCTTTTGGTAGACTTCGATTTCTTAGAAGGAAAATCGGAAGGAGTAGCTTTCTCTTTTCTTTTCTTGGATCCTTTTGTTTGAGGATTAGAAACATAAGCTTTGGCCGGCCGTGAGCTCTTCTTGACAGTTTTGGCCGCCACAGGGATTACATTTTCATCCTCATCATCATCCTCAGATGCTTTTCCCGACAGTACATCAGATTTAGACTTACCAGGGAGAGGCTTGTCAAGAGGAATAGCTGTCAATAACAACATAAATAAGTTGATTGTCATCCAAAAAATGAAAGAATAAAAGTTATTCGACGAGTGAATACCTGAATTACAGGTTAGAATTCGCGAGTGGAAACCAAAGTCGTCATTAGGTTGGAGAAACCGACGAGCGAAGGTAACTGGATTTGGTTTTTCAAAAGGGTCAACGTAAGCACTCACGCTGTCCAAAAAGAAAAAGTTACCTCTGACACGCTGTCGCGCATGCGTCAAAAAGCGAGCGGTTTGTAAAAATATGTAGTTAGGGTGCGACAACTCGAATATCGTCTCACAAGGACTCATGGGGTTGTTGTTAACGAAAAAGTCAGTTTTGGGGGGTTTGGATATGAAATTCAATAAAGAAAACAAAGCAGAAAACAATGCAAACTAAATAACTGTCAAATAGCTAAAAACGATTAATCTACTGTT